>QBDW01005253.1:0-134521 GCA_003261595.1 Maconellicoccus hirsutus | reverse complement strand
AACTTCCCACCGATCGGTTGATATTTTGTCCCCATTTTGAGGGTTTGAAAGTTCTACATCAAGTTTTCAGGTTTTGCCATTTTCCCTGGTTTACTTACTATCATGTTACTCATTGGACGATATCTCGCTGTCGCGTCTACCTACAAAAAATTTGTTGGAATGAAAATTTTCGTTTTTTTATGCTCTACAACTTTTATTTGAAGAATTTTTTCGTAACTCTTCTTCGGAGAAGTTACATCCCCCGAAACATGAGCTTTTTTAAAAAAGGTTCCACCCCCCTGAACGGTTAATTGGTGAACGGTGGCTGTTTTTTCTTGTTCTAAGCATCATTTTGAAGCAATGTAGAACGTGGCAACTTTTTACCTTGGATTTAGCCGATTTTAGGCAATTAATTGAGTTTTTTGGAATTGAAAGAAGTACGTTTTTTCCCCTGGCTCCTGCTCCTTTGCGTGACCTTCCACGAAAAAAACTTTGATGCCAAAATTTGTATTTTTTTGTTCTCTACAACTTGTGTAGAGACATTTTTTCAAAATTTTCACAACTAAGCAGGTTATTGCGAAAAAACCAAAAAGTGGACCCTTTAAACCCCCAAAAAGGGGCAAGGTATCAACCGATCGATGGGAAGTTCCGGAATACTAAAGTACATGTTGTATAGCACCTATGTTCCGAACTTCCCGTTCCGAGGAATTAATGTTGATTTTCGACCTAAAATGACTGTACTAGATATGGTTTATTGCAAGTTATCTTATTTACGTTAATTTTATAATAATTAAATAAATAGATTTGATTACTACACAATAAAATAGCCTAGGATCAAACATCATGATATGTTTTATATAATTGTTTGAAAAAATTCAAAATTCTTGCAACTCTGTTTCCAAGTACAATCATCAAATTCTTTTGTCAACGTTTATAAGAACTTCATGCAAATACCTGTTAAAATTTTTTGAAATGATAGCCGACAGACTAACATAATCATAAACTAATTAATAGTGAATATTTTGATGAAAAATCCATCGACAAATATCATAATGAAATCGTTTAGAAAAAGAAAAAATTCTACAAACTCAAGATTCACAAAAAAAATGAGTAACTGGTTTAAATTCTTGATAATTTTAATACAAAGTTGTAAGACATTGAAAAATGCTGAAGATTAGGGTGAAGAAATTAGCTTTATAACCTAAAAAATGGTCAAAACGTAATTGTTTTTGAATTGAAAAAAAAAAAGAAGAAATCAAGTTCTCCTTCAATTGTGAGAGATGAAAATTTTCATCACACAGATTCAAAAAACCGTATCAAAAAATTGAAAAAAGCGTCTAGCACGATTGGTCTTTATGTTCATTGAAATTTAAAAAAACTTCGAATGACGAACGTTGTAGTAGTATTTAGTTGCACCTGCTCCACGCATGATTTTAGAAGAGTAAACACCATTACTTCAAGGCCATCAGTTCTTTTTGCCATATGTCGGAAAATTTTCGTATTGAAACAATTTCAATATAATGCAGAACAACGATTATAAATTTTCATTATTTTTTTGCCATTTGTTCAAACGCGGCAAAGTATTCGACTCCCATAAGAACATCATTTCGTTATAAGGAACCTTCACGAAATTGATCATGTCCAAATTGAACATAATTCACGTTCTTGCTTTAATCCTGGGTAAGAAAACCAGATTTTATGATCCAAAAATTAATTATAATTTCAAAAAGTTTGTATAAAAGTACAAGTATACGTTTGAAATCAATTTCACACTTATACTACGTTTCTTGACGATTTTTCCCAACATCCTGTATTAAATTAAAAATTAACAAATAAAATTTAATCTATTTTTTCTTATTTTGCAGCATTTCAAGCAACAAACGTCCAAGGTAAATTGTAAAAATACGTGTTTCTTATTCATAAAATTTTTGGATATTTTTACTATCGTAAGGAAAGTAATAGTTTTTAATCGTGTATTTCGATATCGCAGGACTGAATTTCGAACGATTGAAAAATGCCTATAATAGTGCCTTCAGCGCTATGGAGACAATTGCGGGGAACTCGGATCCTGTTAAAACCGCTAAAGAAGTATACGATACTTGTAAGCTTTCCTTTCCACTTTGACTAATTGTGTGATTTCAAGTTAATTGAAAATGAATTCATAATTGCCAATTTTTAGGTGTCCAGTCAGCTACAACTTACACAGGTAAAATTAATTTCTTGAATTAAAATGATAAACGATTAAACTAAATATTCATTTTTTACTTTTTACGAAAGCTCTTATAAATTGCGCTCAACCTGCCTTCAACGCCTTTTTACCATATATGAATACCCAAGACAAAATAAACGAATTCTACCTCGGAATTATTGGTAAATATTAATTTATTTATATTGATACACATATTTTAATGACCTTTCAACTCGCTAACAATTATTTCAATAGGACTCCACACTGATTTTTTACTGGAAGTCAATAGATGTAAGTAAAATATTTCAAAAGAATTGAACGCTTACTTGCAAAATTTTTGATTTTTAAAATTCACGTAATTTTTTTTGCTTTTAGGCAATGAAGGGGTACCTCAAGGTAAATATATGAAGAATTTTGTTGAAAGATTTTCTAGTTTTACTAATCGTTTTCTTTTTTCTTTCGCTTTTCAGCCCAACGAGGTATTCCAATAGAAGGTACGTTTTTTAAACCTTCGTGTTTTAACCACCATTTCGAAGTTCCATTTACTCAAGAAAAATTTCATAATTTTTACAGGTTACCAACAATGGGTCGCCCTCGCTTTTCAAAAAAAGCATTTTCCGCAATCTTTGTAGATTAATAATTTAATTGATATTTCACTAATCTCCTTCCGTTCTTTTTTCAACACGAACACTAATTTCTTTTCATTTTAGGTTAATAAGTGTATTTTAAGTTAAAATTCATAAAAAAAATAGTATGGTTTCGCCTATCTATATGAAATAAATAATAGCATTTGAATATTTCGCTTCGTTTTGAGATACACCACAACATTATTCGTAAATTGCAAAAAAAAAGTGGAAAACAACGAAAAATCCATTTTTTACGCAAAATAACGAAAATCTACACGATTTAGATGTTGCTATTAGAATTGGCAATGAAATTCAGAGTGGCTGACTTGATATGGAGCATCAAAATATCGAAATCACAATCGACATATCGAAATTAAATAATTAAAAAATTAAAAAATCTATAACAAAATCGATACATCCAAATTAAAATGTTAGAATTATTATAATGTTGAAATCCAAATTAAACGCATCGAAATACCGAAATCGAAATCGACATACCTATCAAAATTAAAACAACGAAATCAAGGTGTTGGAATCTTTTTTAATTTTATTTTTTATACTCTGCATTTTCAATTGCCAACACTATTACGCCCAGTGTTGAGGGATTCCGACAGGCGAGTAGGAATGGGAGAGGAGTGAGTGAGATTGGCATGTGGGTTTGGGGGATCGTTGGTATAGATAACTATGGGTAATTTTGGCATGTCCGATTCGGAGATGGGTGATGATGACTTCGTCAGAACGGTCGAGGAGCAAGAGATTTATCCAAGGATTAACGAATTTTTTGTGTAAAAAGAGTTTGTTGTGAATATTGGTATTCCAAAGGGTTTGCCATGAGTTAAATTGGTGTTGGTGAAGAAGATTTTTAATTTCATTAGGTACACGTTATCGAATAGATTGTATTGGAATATTTGTATTGCGGTAAAAATTGATACATCGAAAACATGACTACATCTCAAAATTGAGACGAAAATGTTGAAATCGAAGTTCAAGCATCAAAATATCGAAATTAAAATCCATACATCGAAATTTAAACCGATATATCGAAATCGAATAATTAGAAAATTCACTTAAAGCATTAAAATATCAATAACAAAATCGATACATGGAAATAAAAAATATTAAAACATCGATATTGAAATGAAAATCGACACATCAAAAACTAAACATCTACGTAAACCGACGCAATTGGCAATGAAATTCAAAATGATTGCCATCTGCTGGTGCTGAGAAGAAACACTTGAAAATTTGATACTTCAACTGTAATATGTAGAGAAATGGTAGTTTTTGAATTTTTATTCGAAAACGAAAGGACTTCAAAAATTTTTTTTTCCTTTTATTGTTTAAAGAAAATTCAATTTTCAATTTTTTGACATAAAAACAATTACATTTTGACCGTTTTTACGATTGTAAAGGACATTTTCTTCTCACTGATATCAAGATTTTTTCAATGTTTGGTAACCTTGCATTCCAATCACTTCAAGACTAAACCAGAAACCCTTAATTTATTGTAAATTCAGAATTTCTTTCTCCGTTCAATAACTTATCCATGATACTAAAATGATGGCAGACAGACTAACATCATCATAAACTAATTAATAACGAATATTTTGATGAAAAAAACATCAACAAATATCGTTGCGAAAACGTTAAGAAAAAGAAAAAATTCTACGAACTCGAGATTTACAAAAAAATTCGAGTAACTGATTTAAATTCTTGGTAATTTTAATGCAAGGTTGCAAGACGTTGAAAAATGCTGAAGATTAGGGTGAAGAAATTAGCTTTATAACCTAAAAAATGGTTAAAACATAATTGTTTTTAAATCCAAAAAAAAAAAGAAATCAAGTTCTCCTCCAATTGTGAGAGATGAAAATTTTCATCACACCGATTCAAAAAACTGTATCAAAAAATTGAAAAAAGCGTCGTTCATTGAAATTTTAAAAAACTTTGAATGACGAACGTTGTAGATTTTCATATTGAAACAATTTCAATATAATACAGAACAACGATTAAAAATTTTCATTATATTGATGCCATTTGTTCAATCGTGGCAAAGTATTCGACTTCCATAAGAGAATCATTTCATTTTACGAAACCATAACGAAAATTAATCATGTCCAAATTGAACGTAATTCACGTTTTTGCTTTAATCATAGGTAAGAAAACCTGACATTATGTTCCAAAAATTTATTATAATTTCAATATGTTTTCAAATTACCTTAACAATTACATAGCTTTTGACGAATTTTTCGAACATCCTGTACGAAATTGAAAATTAATATTTTCTCTTGTTTTGCAGCATTTCAAGCAACAAACGTCCAAGGTAAATTGTAAAAATACGTGTTTTTTATTCATAAAATTTTTGGATATTTTTACTATCGTAAGGAAAGTAATAGTTTTTAATCGTGTATTTCGATATCGCAGGACTGAATTTCGAACGATTGAAAAATGCCTATAATAGTGCCTTCAGCGCCATGGAGGCAATTGCGGGGAACTCGGATCCTGTTAAATCACCATTTTGAAGTTCCTTGGTGAAAATTGATGCATCGAAAACATGACTAAATCTCAAAATTGAGACGAAAATGTTAAAATCGAAGTTCAAGCATCAAAATATCGAAATTACGATCCATACATCGAAATTGAAATCGATATACCGAAATCGAATAATCAGAAAATTCATTTGAAGGATTTAAATATCAATAACAAAACCGATTACAGCCCGAAAAATGGTCAAAATTGTTTTTACATCAAAAGATATGAAAGCGTAATCAGTTCTCCTCCAACTGTGAGAGGTGAAAATTTTCATCACACAGATTCAAAAAACCGTATCAGAACGTTGAAAAAAGCGTCTAGCACGATTGATCTTTATGTTCATTGAAATTTTAAAAAACTTCGAATGACGAACGTTGTAGTAGTATTTAGTTGCACCTGCTCCACGCGTGATTTTAGAAGAGTAAACACCACTACCTCAACGCCATTAGTTCTTTTTGCCATATGTCGGAAAATTTTCGTATTGAAACAATTTCAATATAATACAGAACAACGACTAAAAATTTTCATTATTTTTTTGCCATTTGTTCAATCGCGGCAAAGTATTCGACTCCTATAAGAACATCATTTCGTTATAAGGAACCTTCACGAAATTGATCATGTCCAAATTGAACATAATCCACGTTCTTGCTTTAATCCTGGGTAAGAAAACCAGATTTTATGATCCAAAAATTAATTATAATTTCAAAAATTTTGTATAAAAGTACAAGTATACGTTTAAAATTAATTTCACACTTATACTACGTTTCTTGACGATTTTTCCCAACATCCTGTATTAAATTAAAAATTAACAAATAAAATTTAATCTATTTTTTCTTATTTTGCAGCATTTCAAGCAACAAACGTCCAAGGTAAATTGTAGAAATACGTGTTTTTTTATTTAAAATTTTTAGATATTTTTACTATCGTGAGGAAAGTAATAGTTTTTAATCGTGTATTTCGATGTCGCAGGACTAAATTTCGAAGGATTGAAAAGAGCATACAATAATGTTTTCAACGCCATGAAGACAATTGCGGGGAACTCGGATCCTATTAAAACTGCTAAAGAAGTATACGATACTTGTAAGCGTTCCTTTCCACTTTGACTAATTGTGTGATTTTAAGTTAATTGAAAATGAATTCATAATTGCCAATTTTTAGGTGTCCAGTCAGCTACAACTTACGCAGGTAAAATTAATTTCTTAAATTTAAATGATAAGCGATTAAATTAAATATTCATTTTTTACTTTTTACCAAAGCTCTTATAGATTGCGCTCAACCTGCCTTCAACGCCTTTTTACCATATATGAATACCGAAGACAAAATAAACGAATTCTACCTCGGAATTATTGGTAAATATTAATTTATTTATATTGATACACATATTTTAATGACTTTTCAACTCGCTAACAATTATTTCAATAGGACTCCACACTAATTTTTCACAGGAAGTCAATAGATGTAAGTAAAATATTTCAAAAGAATTGAACGCTTACTCCCCAAAAATTTTTGATTTTTAAAATTCACGTAATTTTTTTTGCTGTTAGGTAATGAAGGAGTACCGCAAGGTAAATATATGAAGAATTTTGTTGAAAGATTTTCTAGTTTTACTAATCGTTTTCTTTTTTCTTTCGCTTTTCAGCGCAACAAGGTATTCCAATACAAGGTACATTTTTTAAACCTTCGAGTTTTAACCACCATTTCGAAGTTCCATTTACTCAAGAAAAATTTCATAATTTTTACAGGTTACAGAGACTGGGTCGCCCTCGCTTTTCAAAGATCGTATTTTCCGCAATCTATGTAGATTAATAATTTAATTGATATTTCACTAATCTCCTTCCGTTCTTTTTTCAACACGAACACTAATTTCTTTTCATTTTAGGTTAATAAGTGTATTTTAAGTTAAAATTCATAAAAAAAATAGTATGGTTTCGCCTATCTATATGAAATAAATAATTGCATTTGAATATTTCGCTTCATTTCGAGATTCACCACAACATTATTCGTAAATTGCAGAAAAAAAGTGGAAAACAACGAAAAATCCATTTTTTACGCAAAATAACGAAAATCTACACGATTTAGATGTTGCTATTAGAATTGGCAATGAAATTCAGAGTGGCTGACTTGATATGGAGCATCAAAATATCGAAATCACAATCGACATATCGAAATTAAATAATTAAAAAATTAAAAAATCTATAACAAAATCGATACATCCAAATTAAAATGTTAGAATTATTATAATGTTGAAATCCAAATTAAACACATCGAAATACCGAATTCGAAATCGACATGCCTATCAAAATTAAAACATCGAATTCCAACGTGTTGGAATCTTTTTTTTTTTATTTTTTATACTCTGCGTTTTCAATAGATAAGTTTCCAATTAAAAAAAAAATATATAATGTAATAGTACTAATAATTCTAACACTGATGCAAAAAACCGCATTTGATTTGAAGCCATAGGAGCGGAGAAAAAAAATTTTGAAAGTCGCGTTTTTTAAAACTTGAAAACGGGGCGTGGCGAACTGTGACGTCATAAGATCCTAACAGATCCAAGCGCTGCCGTTTACGCTATGCGTTTACATGCGTTTAAGTACTGGTTTTCTTTGACAACGTCTTTCACAAATGATTTTTTTTTATCATAAAAAATGAGCTTTCTACAACAAAATGAACGCATCCTAATATTTATTTTTATTTTAGTTTTAAAAATTTAAATACATACGTATTTGAAAGAAAGGTATGATGTTTAAGTAGTATGAAACGATTTTCGCGCATCTTACCACTACACTTGCGTTAAAAATTTTATTTAATAAATCTCAGAAAAGCAACTGGTATTCTGAATTTTCTTTAAAAATGAAGTGACGATCAATCGTGAAAATGAAATTAATTTATTATTGAGAATCACCCATTGAATATCATGTTGAAAAAATTGAATACATACTCTAGATACTTTCAGTAACTCATTAAAATTTACCCCAACTCAAAATTCAAATTTGGCGAAGAGAAATCAAATTAAAACCAAACGTTACGTGCACAAACGCATGGCGCGTAATATGGCAATAGGATCTTATGACGTCAAACTACAGGGTGCGCATCGCGGTACCGTTTTCACTGACGACAAAATGTACAAATTAATTACGCGAGTTCTAATCAGCCGATTTTCAAAATTTTTTTTTGATGCTCATTTTTTAACGTATATTTTCCAGATATTATAAAATTTTTAGAATTTAAAACTTGGTCAACTTGTCTATTGCGGGAAACACGGATCCTGTTGAAACTGCTAAAGAAGTATACGATACTTGTAAGCTTTCATTCCAACTTAGACCAATTATAAGATTAGAATATAATTGAAAATGAATTCATAATTGGCAATTTTTTTACGTGTCCAGTCAGCTACAACTTACGCAGGTAAAATTAATTTCTTAAATTTAAATGATATATGATTAAATCAAATATTCATTTTTTACTTTTTACCAAAGCTCTTATAAATTGCGCTCAACCTGCCTTCAACGCCTTTTTACCTTTTATGAATACTGAAGACAAAAAAAATGAATTCTATAAAAAATTCAAAATAACACGCATCGTAGCAATATGAAGTCTCACTGAGCTCGATTAATGAGTAAGTACGTTCATTTTAATAAGATTTTCATCATCGTCAAGTACATTCGAGAGTAAAAACAATTACAAATTGTAAAATCGCATGACGTTGATTTTAATGCTCAATTTATTTATAATTACCATATTTTCTTATACATTACTAAAATATTCTAGAATGAAACTCCTGAACTTGGCGTGACGAAATATCAAGAAATAAACATACCCATATGACGTAACAAAACTGAACTATGAAATTTTGAATTTCATTGCGCTAAAAAACCTTTTAGGGAGCGTCAGTCTCTTCTGTCCTCTAATTTTCTTTTTACTCTAAAAACTGAATATGACGTCATATGCTGCTTAAGTCGAACGTGCTGAAGTTCCCTTCATCATGTCTGCATAATTATGACAAATATATTTTTTGGGTTTTCAATTTTGAAATATTCCACATGACTTTACTCTCTGATTACAAAGGCTCTTAAACGCTGAAATAACACGTTTTTGAATAGCCAACGAAAGAAATACCTAATTCGTGAAGAAATGTCTTTGTAAATAAAAATCTTGATGGTTAAAGGGAAGCGAAAGGAGAAAGGTTTCTTGACCTCGTGAACTTCTGCCTATCGGCTGAGAAAAAACTTATACTTCACGAACCTTGTTTCCGCATCAAGTTGTACTAAGTTCAGCAAGTTTAACATTTCTTTTTAAGGCCGCCCAAGTGCCAACCTTTGAATATTGTTGATTCCTTATAAACCCCTTCATTTCAATTTCTCTACAATTAGGAAAAAATTCATCCAGGGTTTCTATAAAATTACATCTCGTTATTCGAACCATCGACCTACATAAATCACAATTAGATTCGGTGCTCTAGACTAATGAAACGGCTCCGCTATTCTTAAACGCTTGTTCCGGATATAAACATGATCAAAGGCAGACTATGTGAAATCAGTCGATGCTTTAGATGAGCCCAGGATATGTAAATGGACGATTTTGCGGGTTTTATTGAAATGCGAGACGTCGTTTGGGTGTTACGATATACGCAGGCGTTCTAGCGCCTTCTTTCGAGCACGTCGTTATCAATGCGATTTATAGTAACTTTCCGCGAACCTTTTTACGTTTAGTAAATCGCCTGTACGTTTCGTGTTATGCAACATTTTCAACGCGGTGAGTATTTTTAGAAAATTTACGTGTAATTTTTTTTTAGTTGCTTGGATAATAACGAATGATACTCGACAATGGAGTTACTTCGTATTGATATTTATTGAAAAAAAAATTCATTTTTTTAATTTTGTTCGTGGCGAGGAAAAGTGGAAGGATCGGCCGATGGATTTTATTAGCGTCTTGGTTCATTTCATTGTGTACCGTTGTGGCTAACTTGTTGATTTGTGGAGATATCGTGACGTAAGCGGGTAAATTACCTATTTTAAAGCACCTAGGGTAAAACCGGGAGTATATTTTTACTTATAATTGAGTAAATGTTCAAAAAATCAGACACGTTTTAGTATACTTCTTTGAATTCGAGATCCCAAATAATTTCATTTTTTTGTGTATTTTTTCAATAAAATTGATTCATTTAAAAGTTAAAAGAAGTATAAATGTGTTTATTAATTAATCCTGAATTTGCTCCAAGGTATGACATTTAATTTTTTTATTTCACTGTAACAATTATTTAACTTTTTTTTTTATTCATAATGCACAAAAATTATCTAATTTATATTTAATTAATAAAAAAATTTCAACAAAAATATTTAACGATGCTCGTATCATTTAATTTAATAAATCTATTAATGTAATTGAATCAATCCGAATCCTCCATCCACATTCACATCGCCGAAGAAACTAATCTTCAAAATTGCTCGTAGCGCTAAGAAATCCATCCCGAGACGAATTTTTGACATTCTCCAAACCCCCGAGCTCAAAGCATCGCCAAGGTATCCGAATTTTTTTCAATTTATTCGTCAACGAATTGTAACATGTGGGTCATATTTCTTCACATCGAAGATCTCGATTTTATTAACACTTGTACGAGCACTTTTCACGAACGCGAGTCAATTTTCTTAGCTATTTTTTGAATTTTATTTGCCCATCTCGAGTAATAGGTTATTTTCTTTTATATTGATTCGGAAAATATGAAGAAATCGTGGATATTTTTCTAGCGTAGACATCTTTATTGTCGCGATGAAAAGATACGAAAAATACGAGCTTTCTCGATGAACTTGTGCAGGTCGAAGGATAAAAGACCTTTTGTCCGATTCGTTTCCTGTTGAAATGGCATTAAGTTCGAGTCTTAGGGGTTTAATACATTAGTAAAAGATTACGCCGGAGGCCGAAGAAGGATTATATCGGTGAGATTTCCAATTGTCGTCAACGAACGGAATTTCGATGTAACTTGTAGTTTTAATTAGCATCATCAAGGTGCTCTGAATTTTCGCTAATTAATGAAGCATAATTATTTATGTTTTAAGGCACTTTTCACCTCCATACTTTTATTGATATTGGTATCATAATTTCGCTTTTTTTTGCAAAGGCATAATAAGGCCAATTGGTCAACAAAAAATTGGGTCAAGCTGCAAAAAATTGGACAATTTTTTTTATGGGGGTTTTAACTCCTTTAAATGAGACTTTGCGTGATTCTCGAAAACCCGAAAAAATACGAGAAAAAACCTACATACAAATCCCCCCTCTCTCCCCCTTAATACCGTAAGACTTCTTTTAAAGCAATTTTCACACGAGGTGAACCTTTCATAATGCCAAATAAAGCTTTTGAACTCATAATTCAAAAATGGAATAATTTTTTTTTGTATAATAAAGAATTTTACTTCTTTCATAAATTTACAATTTATTATCATAATTTATTAGATATCATTTTTAGTGTTTTTATTTGGAGGATAATTTTTATGAGAGTGAATTTCATGAGCTGGGAATTGACCTGACGAGGGAACCTTCAGGTCGCACTATCAGAATTCGATGAAATTTGGCAGAATCGAAGTTTACATCAAAAAAACCTCAAATCCAAGTTTTAGCTGCTGAATTTCAACTTATTGAAAATAGTTGCAGGCGATTCCAATGAAGCGCGATGCTTTGTCGTTACCGCGTGAGTTACGTGCGAACTCGCGTCTCGCGTAAGTGGAATCGTTCAATACCGTTTTCTATAAGTTTTTGTTCAATATCTCAAAAACAAAATGTGCTACAAAACAAAATATATATATCAATTTATGGGAAATTAAATTTTCTATCGTTAATGTGTTTTCAAAATTTCTATACGATCAACGGTTTTCCATGTATTGACCAAAAACTATTTCTTGGAGGAGCTAAAAATTCAAAAATTCGTAAAAATTCGAAAAATGAAATTCATTGGCTAAAAACTTGGATTTGAGATTTTTCTGATGTGAACTTCAATCCTGCCAAGTTTCATCGAATTTTGAGTGCGCACAGGGAAGGTTTCTTTGTGAGGTGAAAATTGTTGAGACAAAAATGTCAGAGAATTGAGAGCAACAAGCTATCAAGTAATTTTTTTTCTTGCCTCTTCAAATTTTTGAAATACCAAGCAAAATTTTACTTTGAAGGGGACAAAATCCCTCAGAAGTTATGTCAGCTTTGTTTCGTGGCTTATATCATGATAATAGAGCATTAGGTGATATTAACTTTTTTTTGAGGGGAGAAGGTGGAAATTGAATAATTATTATTTAGGTAATTCAATTTTTTTTTTAAATCTGGCAAATCGAGGGATTTTTTCTGTCAGCTTGACCTACAAGAAGGGCTCGTCTCTAGTTGCGCCACTAATTTATATAATTATTTTTATGCATAATTTCGAAACTGTTATTTTTTTAATAAAAGAATAGAGAAATGGATACTGTGCATCGTAAATTCTACCAGATAAAAAAAATAATTTACGAACGTGACTATTTTCACAGAAAACCAAACTAAGAATTAATTAAAGTGCAATTTCTCGAAAGAATTTTATCATGCATCAAGTAATCCACTCAACTTACGATAAAATGAAGTTCAAACGATCCTATGTACTTATGTGAGTTAATAGGTATATACTTTTATACCTATACTTGCTGTGAGTGGATTAAAACAACTCTTTTATTTCGCTAACAATACAAATTTCAGCGTGTTTTTTTCCAAGAAAACCCATTTTAACGCGATGTTGACGGTTTAAAGGGGGAAAAAAACTCATTTGGAAATTCCTCGTCAAACTTGATACCTTGGTGGAGGAAAATTTTCAACCACATAGACGATCACGGATTACCAAAAATAGCTACATTGTTTTACTTTGACAATACTGTAAGACTTGATGTAAAAAGCAATAAAAAAAGAGTAAATTATAACGGATTTCTCTGCGCCAAGGTTAACCGACGAAAACATCTCTGTGTATCGGAATCGTCGAAAATAATAATTATTTATATATCGTTAAATCATGACGTTTCTACGTCGTGGTATTTGTTTATTTAGTTTGGCATATTCGTTTGATGGCTGTTGAAAGCGGGTAATTTTTTCATGTTTGGATGGTACGAGGAAAGATGAAGGCTACGCGTGTTAATTGTTTCCGGCTCGTGATACGTAGAAAGAGATTTTTTAAAGCATTTGCCCTTTTATCATTGGTATTCTTCAGCATCACCTCGGGAGAAATTCCTTTTAAATTGGCAATAAATTCCTAATTGTATTCGCCTCTTAAATACCGAATTTGATTCATACGAGACAAATCAACGATAAAATTTACGTTGCATTCGCTTCGACAAAAAGTGCCTTGTGTACGTGCCATAACGCATATTTAACGTTGCAAATTTACTTCGCAGCATTTTCACACTAAATAAACTTTTTTTTTTCTCTCAAGATGAATGGAAATGGAAATACCATTCATAACGATTCTAAAAATTCAATGAATGTTATACGAAACACGATCTTTTTCCTTAATAATTCAAAATTTTATTGTTATTATCGTATCATACGCGCCATTTATTCCCTTCTCGTATCTTCGTTCTTAAAAAATACGAATGCTTGCAATATTAATGCGCGAAATTTTTATCGAATCGACATTACCGAGTTCGAGATAATTGAAAATGATCATGACGTCATAAGACGCGTTTTACGTACGGTGATTATTGCATTTTATTCGCGTTCTTTTTGATTCGTACCCAAAGCCAAGTGTGAAATGTTTTCAACGCGTAAGTTACGATAATTGAGTTGAAAATCGTTATTTCAAGGAAAATGTCTTTTGTTTCTAGCGAGGAAAAAACAAAACACTAGAGATGATTTTTCAAGGGTAATTTTCTCGATTGAATGATTAAGGAAATGAACATAAACCATAGAAATGTGCAGTCATTATTACTAACGAAAACACTGCCTAATTTATCGGCCTCACAGTTTCAGTCAATGAATCAAATTTGATGAATTTTTTTCTCAAGCGTTTCGATATGTAGATTTTTTATCATTGAGAAAGAAAAACTTGGGTATTTTTATTTGATGTGCTCAAAAATTTAAAAATTGTCTCAAATACACGGTGTCGCAGAAGTCCCGCACGGTACCTTTTATTTTTGATTGGAGGGTGGAAGCGAAAAAAATCCACCGGTTTTATATTTCCTCTTTGAGGCGCATTCTTTGAATTGCTCAAAAATTTTTGAACCACATACAGGGTGTCCCACAAACCACAAAACATGTTTTTTCTCAAGAAATTTAAATGGAATGAGTATGTTATCATGTTGGAATCAAACACTACGTCCCAATGTGGTGATGACGAAAAAAAATTTTTGTAATTGGTTCAGCGGTTCTCAACCGGTTATTAATAACTCTTTGGAAAAAGGAGATATGAAAAAATGTTTCAAACAAAAGTTGTAGAGCATCAAAAAATATTAATTTTTTGTCCTACTCGTTTTTGCAACCGGTTTGATATTTCACAGGTAATTCTTGAAAGCAAACTTGTGAAAACATTTCTGATAAAAATCTCTTCTGGTCATAAAATATCAAAAAAATCGCCAAAAGAGATATTACCCCCTCCCCCTTCGGATACACTGGAAAAGTATACGCACTTATAACCCTCATCTTTCTGTCTCCTATACTCGAGGGTTTACTGATAGCGAAGGGGAGGTGGTTAAAAGAAACGAAACTCTATTGAACTAAAAAATGCTCAACCAAGGATCCAAGATGAACGTACTTTTGCGTTTTCACGATAGATGGCGTTACTACTGATTGCCTTGATTACAACATGTTTCTTGTTTTGTTACTGCGTGAGTGCGCGTCAATGTGTCGACTTGTCAATAGTCCACAAAACTAAAGTGTAGAGAGGAAAACTGCAACGTTGTTCTAGTTCATGTTGGGATATAGTGGCGCTATCTATGAACGACCTCCATCATTGGCTTGTTCTGGTTTATTATAAGCGCGGAATATTATCTGCAGCATAGATTAGTCTATGGTCCAAGTTGATATGTGTTTGATACGCAACTTGATTAGTTTGATTTAAATTCATAAAAAGTGATATATATTTTATTATATGAGGGTTTTTCACTTCAAACCTCTTGAAAATTTTCCAAAAAATTTATTTACGAAAAATACTCATTATACCGTGCCAAAAATATTGTCAAATCTTTCATCCAACGAAATGAGAAAATTTTCACGCGTATGAGCGTAGGCAGACAGATAATTAGAATTTCTCAAGATGAAGAATTTAAAGATATTAAACTCTTTAGAAAGTATTAAGATGTAATAATCACGAATACTTCACGATTGAGATAATTTCAAAGAAAAAGCTCGCGGAATTTCGAATTCGTTGAAATTTGAATGAAAAACTCGTCGGGGAAAATTTCAACGGAAAAATACATTTACCGAGGCATTGGCCTTAATTTGGCAATTCACGTGTTAAAACGCGACGAAAGAGGTATATCGCGATGACATGATCGATAGGATTGATAATCTTACTGGGCAGAATCGGTGAAAAGGGCGTTGCACGAACACATGTTATGCAAATACACCTCGTGAATTTTTCTCCATCGTGTTTTCCTCGTGTATATATTTTAATACGTCGTAAAAATCAGAAACATGCTGAAATGACAACGGCTAAAAGGCAAGATGCTGAGCCCGCGTACATTGCTGACGTAATAAACTATAACAACGTGTATTTTTGTTTATCCATCAATCATAGCATATAATTTGATAGCTGTGTATACGTAATTTTATAAGAATCATTCTACTATGAAACATTTAACGAGCTTGTTTGGACAAAAATCAGAGAATTTTAGCAAGAATTAGGGTTCAACGTGGAGTAAATTTCTGGAACGTGAACGTAGTATCTCTTACCTACGTCTTAATTTCATTGTTTATATTCAAAGCGGAAGGGTCAAGTGTTTTGTTATGGTAAAGCTGTGTCATCACTTTTATACAATCTTCGCAATCAACTGCGCGTAAAGTTTTCACCGAATGTTACACCTTTGAGATTTGGTCTATCAGCAATTTAAAACGAAAAGCGTTACCAATATGAGGAAAATATTTAGAATATTCCATCGGGGTTTTCGTATTTGAAATAAACAACGTCAGCGTTCCGCATTAATATGTCTTGCATAATACGAAGAAAATCGTATAAGTTATATGATTAGAAAGGACGGAGTAAAAACGACGTTAATGATAAATACGAATTTTATGATTTACTCGTACACTTCTACGCATATTTTATCACGCGAAAGGTGTAGAATTCGCGGTATTTATTAAATGAAACACGAATATGATGCCGGAAAATTGCTCATAAATCGTGGCAATTTTATCGATTTGCGTTTTAATTTTGATGAAATTTTCGATAAGAAATTTTAAACAAATTAAAGTACTGTTTTGCGTAGTACCTAATCTGAATATAATTCAAATTAATTATCGAGCGTAGGCAGTTTTCGTAATTTAATTTGGCTGAAATATACTTGCATACTAACATTTGAACTTTTAACTACCTTGATACAACCATGTTATATGGTAAAAGCTAAAGTTTTGGTTACAGTTAAACCTCGTCGTCTTGAAATTTCATAACTCGAATAAATATGCAAGATGCATATGGTACCGGGTGTCAACACAGCGGATGAGAGGGGGTGCAAATAGAGCGCTTTGCTCCCGGTACAGCTTTCATGAAGGAGCTTGAGAAATTTCAAATTATTAAACGCGTTGTGCAATTGTGCTTAGTTTCTCTCAGTTCGTGTAAAAGCCCAAGAATTTCCATAGGGTTAACTTTTTCTGAAGATGGTTGTTGGTGTCCGAGTGATTTTTGTCTATTAGTCGAGAATTTTTTAAATTTGACTGAGAGCATGCACTGGCCGATGTCGACACCGTCGTCACTCCACTCCCTCACTCACACCCATACAAACTCACTCCTTCAGGGTCCATGAAAAACAAACGTATATTTAATCTTATTCTGTTATGACTTATGAGGTAGTCTGATCTCTATATCTGACCTATCAGAGTAATCCTCTCATTGGTATTGACTTTTCTAAGAGAAGTAACCCAACACTCCATAATATTACAGAACTTATTAATCATAAATTGGACACTGGGTTAAAAAAAAAAAACTGTTTAAGAGGAGTCAGAAATTACTAATAACAACGCTGGACCATAGATGGCGCCATTGCATCCTGATATGAACATGAAGAACACTGCAGCATGTAGCTTCCCTCTTCACGCTCTACTTTCGTCGACTATTGATGATATGACATGTTAACGCGAGAAACGTGTTGTAATCAACGTAATTACTGGTAGCGCCATCTATTGTGAAAATGTATAACAACTTTTATTTTAGTATTTAGGCACAGATATTTTCTTGTTTAAGCGAACTTTCTGTAGTAAAACTTCATAATTAATTTGAGTGGTTAATATATCATTTTTCCTGAAATCCCATCCCTGCACCCTACTTCTGTCGTGTCTGTGAACTACATGATATGAGGATTAATCAACCCGTACCATATCACATTACGGATTGACGGATTACCCGCGGATTCTCGCGGTGAGTGCGATTTTTCACCGAAAAAATAATTCCAATGGCTATAAAATCCATATTTTCAACATACTCATTCGATAAATATCCCTTGATCTCACTTAATGCAATAAAACCTCTGCAAATAACGGATACTCTAAAATACTACGAGAAGTTTCAACACCGTGTTTACTTCAAGTTGACATTTTTCCCGTTATTTTCCTGCCTAAACCTCGGAATTGAAAAATTCTACTACATTTTTCATGCATTTCAAAAGCAATCAACGTCACCGTGCTTTTAGTATATCTACCCAAGGGAGCTCGACGACACTTCATGTTTTTTCCACAAACATGAACCCGAACGAAAGGAATTTCCCTAAATGAAATCGAAAATTGCGCCGCAATTGAGAAATTCTTCAAATTCAAATCCCAACTTCAATATCCAAGCCATCAAAACCGATACTAGAAATGTTTTCAACATCCGGGTGGAAAAATTGAAGTACCTAAGTCTTTCGTTTGTTATGCATCACTTGGCAATTTGCGCTGTAAAATAAATACCTTCGCGCGTATCTAAATACCGCAGACTTATCACATTGAAAACATCCCTTTTTTCCGCTTCATAGCATTTCCTTTCAAGTGAAACATTTTTCCAGACTGTGCATTTTTGTTGGGAGTCTGGAGGAAAAAGAATAAGCGTGTGGCTTTATATCGAGGTTAATTTTTATTAGATATTTTTCATGGAAATAGAGTACAGGTGTGTTCATTCAGCAATCCTAAAATGCTCCGATGCCCATGCTTAGATGAGATTTCACTTCAAAATGAAAAAAAAAGTTGACTGAGAAATAGAACTGATATAGTTTTCCTCCCAAGTCTGGGAAACAATCTGCATTATTGGAATTACGCGAACAGTTTTTTTCGGGTCACCCTTGATAACGTTTTACCGCCATTTTTCATGTACTTTTGGACCGGTCATTTTTTCAAAAGCCATTTTCTTTGATTCATAGTGCCTGCGGTTATGAAGATAGGCAATGTTGACGGAGAATGTTTCTTGTTAGTCACAGGCCGCATGTTGATGTCCGAAGTTATTTTTTTGAACAGATGAGTTGAACTCAAAATGCCTTTAAATTTTAATTTTTACAACCAGACGATGTTACGTTTCGGTGGGTTTTTCCAATTTTGTATCGTTCATTTTGTTTCGCTTTTATTTCTTCACTGAAATGATTTAATTTCGTTTCGTTTTTTTTTTTTTAAATTCATGTAAATTCATCTTGCAAAACAAAAAAAAAACAAAAAAAGATCAACTTTTAGTGTGTCTGTGGGAACTTTTAGTGTGTCTGTTTCAGTAGGAGCACCAAACAAATTACATTATTTCGTTGAAAAATAATGGAAAAATCACAAATTGAACGTTTAAAATTACAGTAACGGAAACGAAATCAAATATTTTGTTTCGTTCCACATTTCGTTACTTTTTTTCCAAACAAAATCGTTTCGTTTAGCGTAACGTGACAGCATTTTTTTTTGGAAAAAGTACGTTTCGTTTTGCAGTTCGTTTCGTATTTCGCTCCATCGCTTCTGTTACAACATGATCAAATTCATATTTTCAATTTTCAAATACGCTCTCTAGCGAATGTATCATCAAACTAAATTGTAAAATAACAAGGCTAATCATTGACAAGAAGTGTGTAGTACTTCGAAGACGAGTAACATTGAAAAATTTCCAGGCTTCAATTTTGAAGACACCTAAATAATTTACTCGGCCTGAATGTTTATAATCTGCTACCAAATTGAATGATAATTCATAATGAAACAATACCAGTAATTAACACAAAAAACTAATTTCCTCTTCAAAGTTCTTGATTTAAAAGAAAATCCTCGCCAATACTTCACTATCAAACTACACGGTGACTTTTATAATGGTTATTTTAATTAATTCAATTATTAATCACACCTCGCCAACACGAAGATGGAAATTTCATCAAACCTTGAGGAAATATATTGAAAATTCGAGTACATCGGCTTCGATGGCACTAACAGATGTTTCTCGTTTACGCCGTTATTCATTAAGTTTATGGAGTATCTACATGAAGTGTTTATTTTGACGAAATATTGTTTCATCTCGTTTACAAACGTTTAGATATTTTACTTGCGTAGGTACATATTGAAATTTCAATTTATAGCAAAGCCTTGAAAATTTCACATCTGAAGTAGTAATATTTTTCCCAAGAAAGCGTGCAGTAAAAGGAAAAAATAATTTGCCTATCACTACGAAAAACCCTGTAATATACTTGAACATTAAGTGCTTCGAAAATCTAAAAGGAAAACGACTTGATTTTATTTGAGACACTGACAAGCGACGTGAACTGGATTTGAAGAACTTCACCTATCAGAGGTTACTCACCTAAAAAACGAAAAAGAACTCAAAGAGAATTTGGTTTTTCAAATGACGTAATTTCATTTTCATGTTTTCCTCGGCAGATTTTATTTTATTCAAACATTCGCCATGTTGTAAAATTGCTATACAAGCTTAACAGAAGTCATAATTGCAAGTTTGTGCTTTCAGTCACGCATTAGAGATCAAGTGCCAGTGATAAAGGAAAAAGGATAGAGAGTAATGTTCACATTTTAACACTTTTGTAGGCTCATACTCATGCTCGTTCATTTTTTTAAGATCCTCAGTTAAGATTTTTTTGGTAATTTTTTTCTCACGTACATAGTTGTTAAAGGGAGGCAAGGGGAGCTCTGCCCTTAAATCCGGATCTTCTGGAAAGACCTGGGAAATTTCAATGAAGAAACGTTCCAGGCAAATTATTCATTAGACGAAGGCATAAATAAATGAAATATTCTCCAAGTCGAATTTATTGGGGCCCAAAAACGAGTAATTTTTCATTGGTAGTTTCAGTAGCTTAAAAAAACCCTCCTGGTAATGGTTGTAATTCGTTTAACGTGTTTTTTTTTCTACAAATGGCTCATTGCCTCCAGAGTATCGAAAATTTTGTTTATTTTACTCCACCTTTGAAAATTCGTCAGCGCAATCGAATCACACATTGAAGTCACGTTTTTTTTTACGCTTAAATTATTTTATTCTATTGCGAAAACTAAATAAAAATATTCTCAAATGCGGCCGCCTCTTGTTTGACGGATATTAAATTTTTTTACAAATCGAATTTTTTTCAGTTGACGTTTTTTTACGAGATAAAATACTGACCCGATTAATGAAACGCCAACTGAGAAATATTTAATACGAATATTAGAGAAAATCGATACATAAGCCCTTTGCAAGACTTCACCTTGAAATCGATTTATAATCATATGCCTGCGATGTTCTTTTTAACTTGGAATTTTTTTCAGTGCAAAGGACTAAAATTGTAAAAAGGCGCATCCACTTCTTGCATTAATTACCTTTTTTTTTCAACCTCATGAATTCTTGAGAGAGGCGGTAAAAGATATGAAAGATCCCAATGGGGAATACTTTTTTCCTTAATTTGTACACTTTTATTGAGGAGCTATTTAATTAATTACAAACCTTATCTAGAAGTTTTCTTATTTTCACCGTCTTATGATTAATGTTGTCTAAAGATCATGTAATTTTATCCTAGATACTTTGTCTCTTTTAAAAGTTTTCTCATTTTACGCATTTTTGTTCCAACATGATGACAAATTTTTACTATTGGAAAAAATTCGTGTGGGATTGAGCAAAGTTATGATTTATGCGGAGAATTTTCTCACCGAAATTAATCCATGTGGCGAATTTTCTCGTTATCTTAATGGAAAAAAATTCCGATGATAATCATCGAAAAAAATCAAGATATTTAATTCTTACGAAATATCGTGCTTAATTAATTTTCTTACGTTATTCGAAACATTATGTAAACTTTTTTTTGGTCTTTTAAATGGCGCGAAATTACGTAAAAAATCGTCAGCGGTGAATTAATGGAAGTGTTTGCTTTTAATGGACGATTTCGGATAATCCTGTTTTAACAAATTTATCACCGCCGAGTTTCACTTTTTTTCGGCAAAAAATCAAGCTACTGAAAAGATTGTATAAAAGGAGATTTTACTAGTGAATACAGCAAAATATCTCTTTTTCTTGGGTAAATTTAACATTCCTTTTTTGAACGTGATTAATGAAGATTTTTTTTATTTAATTGTGGCTTTGACGAAATTGTAATTGATTTATCTTCTCGAGCTTTTGGGGTTTTTCATCGCTTTTCGTATTGTTAATTTTATTGAGAAAGTTGAATTGCTCTTACAGAGTAATTCGTTTATGCAAATATTACTTGACGTTTGATAAATTGATAATAAACCGTTTTATTTAATTCATGGCACCTTTTGAAGTATAAAAAAATAAAAAAAATTGGTTCATTTAAATGAGCAAGTAAAATAAATTTCAAGTTGATATTTTCAAAGGTGGACCTCAAAAAAATGTACCAATACGTTTGTAACTAATCCTATCATATTTTTGAAATTTTCCCATCGTCAAGACACATATTGCCTTCTTACATTTTCACTTGGCACTAACCCAAAATTTATATCCCAAAAGCAATAGTGACAACTTGGTTCCCAAAGCTAGTACGTGCAACCCTCGTAAAATTTCTCCATCCACGTGTCATCAAATCTATGAAATTAATTGTATACATCGCTAAAGTACTCGTTTTGATCGTAAACTCCTCCTTTGGCTATTCAGAAGATATCTGAAAAACGATAAATTCAAATTTTCGAATGCAATCTCAACGAAGAATTTTTTAATTCGCAAATTCCATAAGTAAAATGCTCGTAATAGGGAAACTTGTATGGCTACTTTATGATATTATGGCTCATAAAATGACAACTTTGGAATATCATGCACACATCTAGTCAACTATATAGTACCTCGAGTCCATTAAAAAAAGGCATCTCCGCGTTAAATTTTTTTTTACAACATCGTAAAATTTCTCATATTCAAAAGGTCTTTTCCGGGAGAAATATCAACTTGTACACGTCTCGAAAGTATTTCACGAATCGAACTTATCAGTTATTTATATTTTTGCAAACGTGTCGTTTTTTTTCGCTCCCGAAAGCCAAATATAGTGAACTATTGCTAAATGGAGCGTAACGTTTTTTTTTGCGCTATGTAAACACTTGGCCCGATGTAGTGAAAGAGTAACCACACGTAAAAAATTTATCACCCGTATGGGTTTCGGGCATCACAATTTCGATGTAGAATTACCAAACCGAGTTTATTTTGGATTTATTGTTATTAAAGGGTATGTTGTGATTAGTCCTAGCCGTCTCGAATTTTCTACGTTGCTTTAATTAAGCCGTATTTCGGCTTATTTATCTTTATATCGCAGCGGTGGTTTTGTTTATTTTAGTAAAGAAACTACTCCGCGTTGTTATTAATTTTAGAATTTTTTAAATTGAGAATCTCTATTGGAATGCGTGTTTTAACGAAAAATATGCATATTGTGCAATTTCAGAATTTGCCAATTTAATAAAACACGCGAAATTATCATAGCTCGAAAAAAAAGTTTCGGTAATAGATTGATTTCGATCATCAACTAAACGACTTCTTGTATATCACACTTCCGCTGAAGTACATTAACTTACTACTCGCAGATAAAGTATGTCGCGCTATAGGATAAGTACCCTTCAGCTGATCAGCTGGAAGAAAATGAGCTTTATAACCTTAAAAATGGTCAAAACGTAATTGTTTTTATATCAAGGAAAAGGAAATTTAGTTTTCTTCAAATTATAAAAGATGAGAAATTTTCTAAAACCCTCTCGTTTCCGAGTAAAAATTCAAAAACTACAATTTTCTCATGTATTATGCGTAGTTTATAGTATTCCGTTTTTAACATCTCGTTGCAGCGCTCTCTATCATCGTTTCCTTGTCAATTAGAATAACTAATCCTAATCAAATTTGAAATGTGTGCTTTATCCAAATCACAGTAGAACCTCTATGCAATATCCACTACACAACCCCCTCATTCTTCGAAATGACCTAAAATTATAGACCCCGAGTGCTCCACTAAGAGATACATTTATTGCAATTTTTTTGAAACTAGATATTTACATTTTACGAATTTTTTACCAACGATGGAAGAAATTTAAAAAGTAAAATCAAAAATGAAAATCTCCGAAGTGAGAAAATTCCATTAACAATTTGCATAAAAAAAAAACGAAATATGCATAATAAATGTTTCCACGGCATGATGTTTTTTCACTGATTTTATTCTCGCGATATTTTCGCTTTTAAATACAAAAATAGAAAAATGATACCTTCGTTATTTTTTTACTTGATAAGAGATCAGCTATTAGGATGAATTGACACCTACAAGAACACGAATCGTTGAAAAAATTTCCACCGCAAAAATAACGACATCGTAAAATTTTATTTTTCATTACATCCCAAAATTGCCATTTTTTATACATATAGATCCCTCGAGAAAACGATAAGGTGATCGAACCTTGATATTATGATAAAACCACATCTTTTTCTGTACTTATTAGGTTTATGTTAATTTCACGGTGTAACATGTTTACGTAATGGGAAGATTGAAAATTTGTTTTTTCAAGTTTTCTAGTTTATTTTATCGTTGAAGATATTTAAAAATTCGTATTTAATTTTACCACTAAACATCATAACATAATACTTTATGAATAGAGCTCGCAAGTTGATTTTAACTTAAGCTGATTAAAAATTTCAAACGACGTTGAATTAGGTATTTTAGAACATACCTACTTACTCGAGTTACGTCGGAAATTTTCTCATTATGATTGTTAAGTAGATTACTTTGAGTCTTCAAGTAGGTACTTCTTTGGTGTATAAACATGTCACAAAGTTTAGTAATTACCGTTCTATTTCACCCTGTAAGGATACGTTTACTTATAGAGAAAACAAAAACATAAAAATACACGTAGGTTGTTTATATAGCACTTCATCGACTGTTTTTTCTGTTTTCTTAACGCGCTGCAAAAGTACCGTAAAATTGGAATTACAAATTAAAATTTTCTTTTTTTGTACCACAAACCTGAAAAAATTTCCGGTCGAATTGTTCGCTGAGACTTGAAAATTATATATCGTTGGTTACTCGAAAAAATAGTCGACAATATAATACACCTCCACAAGCAAAATAAGGTCTCTAATAAGAAAACATTTTTTTTTCTCAAAGATCACTGAACCCATGAGAATCGTATAAAGGTGCATAAATCTTCGTTGCGTAGACAAACGTCTTTTTGAAAAGGTGGCAACTGGGAAGCCTTTGCGGATTGTTCAACGCACCGTTATGTTAAATGGTTTTTCTCCATTACCAATCTCACAAAAGCAACGTTATTAGAATAGAAGATAATTTATTTAATGCTGCTCGCTTAAAATGAACAACGTTTCGTCATTACGGGTTTTTTACTGTCATCGGTAAAAACAATTTCCATTTGTCATATGTCATCTATTCACCTGAGATCGTTACATTCATGCAAAGATCGTCGCCATAAATTGAAATTTAAGGTGATATGAGTTATATTTGGATTTATTTTTTGAATTTTCAACATTTTACAATTTGTGTATAAAATTAAATGAATCCTTCTTTGGTTAAATTCAATACGAATTCAAGTATAAATTCGTTACAAATTTTTCCAAAGTGTATTTTATTTTCGTCGAATAAAAAATATATCTTCGGGATGAAACATCCTAGCAAATGATACAGACATAAATTCGTCAATTTTTTCATATTTTATAATATCATAATTCCTTCGAGTCTTTTCAACGAGTATTTTATAAACTTAAAATGCAGACGAGATTTCGTCTGTACGTTTGTTTAAAATAGAAATCTCAACGAGTTTTTTCATGCTGCCCTATCAAATTTGCAATTCGACTTGATTTTTACAAAATGAAAAAAAAAAAACAATTTAGATTTCAAGTTTTTTGTTGGGGTAGTTTTCTTTGTTCTTTAATTTAAGATTGGGGGAGGGGGGTGGAAAGTCTGAATCACAAATTTTGGCCATGATCCTCTCAAATCTTGATACCAGAGCCAAGGCCGTGTAGAGAAAATCTGTGGCCCGGAGGAAAATTATACAGGTCCCCTTCCCTTGAAGGGGCCCGAGATTTTTTTCCATGGAGCTCGTTATTTTTTACAAGGGCTTAAAATTCACTCGGGCCCAGAAAAGGAGAAGTATAGAGGGGAATGCGATGATTGATGGAGTGAAAAAAAATTGAGTAGATGAAAATGAAAAATAAGAAAAATTATATAAAACAGAAAATCAATTTTGAAATAAAAAAAAGATGGATAATGTGAGTAAATAAAAGAGAAAATTACATTTAAAAAAATTTTATTGTAAGAATCTTCTTGAAAAATCAGCTAATGATGTTCATCAAAACTCAGAAGACGTTATTCGAGGTCATATGCCACTCGTAACCATGACACGTCACCATAATAATGATTAGCCATCATAACGTGTCATTTGACATGCTACCTAGACATGATCACATGTCACTCCTGACAATGACACGTTACCATGATATTGAATAGTCATGACACCGTATGGTGACAAGAAAAAGTTATATTTTTCGTTGAACATGAATATATGATGCATAATTCGTTTTCAGATGGAAAAATAATCACTTGACTTGTCATTATATATCATCAGCACGCCTACTACCATGACAACGTCGTCACATACTACCATAATATGTCATTATTCAGGTCACCTTGACATGTCATCATAACATGATCATGACATATCACCAAGACATGATCATTTGTCACAACCATGACACTTGACCATTCCAATAACGTTTATCATAACAAGTCATGACATATCACATGTCAATCATAAACATGACACGTTATCACGAAAATGACTTGTTATGGTGCATTAAATATGTCACTCATGATCATGGCATGTCACCATAACAATAACGAGCCATCTACGAAGTATGAAAAAATGAGAATATCAAGCATGACACGTTGCCATGGCAATGGCTCGTATCACCATATATGTATATCACTCATGATCATGATATGTCACTGTAACAATAACCTGTCATCTATGACATGTCATCATGATAACCGTGTAACACTTTTTCGTGACACTTTCCGATTCTGTGTGCCATAGTCAAGGCATAAAAATGTCAAAAAATCCGGGCATGGAGGAAAACTCCCCCCTCCCCTCTTCTGGTTGAGTCTGACCACAGCCGTCAAGAGCAAAAATGGGCTGAGGCAAATATTTCGAGCCCTCTTCTCATAAAATAAGATGGCTTATATTATTATGCCATACCTTGGGAAAAGTGCCCCCCTCCCCACTTCTCGACAAATTAGCTTCATTCACCGTAATATCTAACAATTTTGGAAACTCTTATTTAAAAATGGAAAAGGGTTTTGAAAACAACGCGGATTAACTCATCTGTGAAGTAAACAAGTACGATAGAATTACGCCGTCGCGTCGGTAATAAAAAATAAAAAAATTCAACCCAATTCGAAGAAATTCAATTAATTTCCAGTTTTGTTGATTACAATACGGATTCCTGTTAAGTAATATTTCGCTCACCTTTGCATTTACACAAATGCCAAAAGGCTGAACAAAGCTAGGAACCCTCATTGCTTTAATGTTCTCCATTTCTAAATCAATTTCACGCTTAATTGTAAATTTTCATTACGAATTCCATGCGTTAATATCACCATATTGATGACTTGAGCGTAAAATTTCGTGAAAAAAATTTGCACGTGTCTTAGCATTTATCCTTGAAGATTTATAACCGCCGTTTAGTAGGCATTTAGAAATGATGGTTGGGTAATTCGTTTGCAAAACATCGTTTACTCGAAATTCTTGCATAGTAATTACTTTTATTACAATTTTTAACGATAATGCCGATAACGATGAAAGTCTAGGTAGTAGGTACCTAGAGAAGGCTAGGATACTAGACAAAACGTCGTTTTATAAAAACTTTTCCATTTTTTGTAATATTTTTGTTGCGAGGAAATTAGATTTTAATATTTTTTCACCTGCATGTTAAACTAGAAAATCGCTGAATCGATTTTTCTTCTAAATTAATTCACGCGTTGCGAAAATAACGTAATTTGAAAACGTAGGCATTATTTCTGCAAAATTTCATAGATATCGGCCAAAAATAACGGAAAAAATCCTTCAGAACGTTCAATCATATTGCGATATTAGCATCAGAATGGGTCAAAGAAACGGCGAAAAATTCTCCTATCAGTTTAGGTATTTTTCTATCGTTTCTTCGAAAACTTTACCTCGTGAAAATTTATTACAAAACAGAAACGAAAAGATGGTGAATCGAAATAAAGCACGGAACTTATTTTAAATATTCTTTTTGTGAAATACGAGTATCATCGGTGATGCGCTCAAGGCCAACACGTAAGGAATGTAATTTTTACCAGATTTAAAAGATTTAATATTTACGCTTCGCGTATCCGAAAGTTTTTTGTGGAAAACGTATATTTTGAAAATTTCCCAGCTGTCTTTTTCCTTTACTTTTTCTTCGCATCGATATATCATTTAAATTTACGGCTTAGGCGGTTTGAAATCCTGTTTTTCTATTCTCGATTAGTGGATTTGAATTTATTGCCGAAGCGAATGCAAAAAAAGGCGTTTCTTAAAAGGTTCTTGATCTTGTGGTAAAATAAGGTCATTAACATACCAGTGAAATATTAACATTCGAATAAATATCCATGTTTTGGATTCGTAAATGGATAAAAATTCGCTTCCTTGTCATTTATTGAAATGTCATTGTGTCATGAACGTCGTCCTTTTGCAAGTGTCGCGTCCCAGCCAAAAATATTCTTACGTTTCGTTGCACGTTTACATTTTTAGGTTTTATTAAAATTTTTCATGCGGTGAGCTCGTTATGAAAGCAAATATTTTCTCGAATAAGGCGCACGTTATGCAAATTATCCTTCGGTGATGC
The DNA here is from genome assembly GCA_003261595.1 of Maconellicoccus hirsutus. NCBI lineage: Eukaryota > Metazoa > Arthropoda > Insecta > Hemiptera > Pseudococcidae > Maconellicoccus > Maconellicoccus hirsutus. The sequence goes on along the minus strand of QBDW01005253.1, from coordinate 105,762 downwards.
TTATACTTGGGATATTCCATTTCGCGTATTTCATCTATGAATTGTCTTCTTTAATGTAATCCTTTGTAATTTTTCATCAGCTCAAAGTTCAAAAATAGAAGCTGCGATAGCTTGTAACGTCTTTTAAGCATTAATGCTATATTACAGTATAGAAGTTCAAGATCTTGTAGCATAACCAATTTTTGCAGGAAAAAACGCTAAAATCCCTATAACTGCCCGGGAAAATTAAAATCGTGGAAAATCGCTCCATAGGACATCATATCAAAAAATTGTCCCATATGATCAACAACTGAATTTGTAGGATTTTAGAAACCTTTAAATAAGCCTACAGTCCAAATTGTAGAAAGTGCTCTAGAAACCGGATTTAGCTTGTATTTTTGAGGGACAAAAGAATCAGTTGGATTCTTGTAGACGGGGGTGGGGCAACCCCGAAAATCAGTATCTTTAATTTTTGTACAAGCATTAATTGAGAGTGGGACCAAAAACCCCAATTTTTAAAGTTTTGGTGGAGAGAAAAACTCTCTTTGGAGTCTTGTAGCAGACACTCCCTAGGCTAAGGTCACAATGGGGCGCTAGGGCTCCCAAGATCGGGAACTTATCAACATTTTTTGAAAGTGTCATTGTGACCTATCAAAATAGGTTAAAATTTTACGAGAAATTCAAAAATCGTAATTAAATATTTTTTGAGTAATTTTCCAGCATTTTAAGCTCAAATTTGAGTCAATTATTGAGTTTTTCCTCGAAATTAGTCTTGTGATGTATCAAAATGGGTTAAAATTTCACGAATAAATCAAAAATCTTGATAAGTTTTTCTTTTGAGACAATTTTGAATATATTACGTTTAAATTTGAGCGAGTTTTTGAGATTTTTTCTCAAAAACGATCTTACAACGCATCAAAATAAGTTAAAATTTCACGAAAAAATCATAAATAAAGTTGAAGCTTTTTTGAGTTGATTTTGAGCATATTACATTTAGATTTGAGTCGATTTACAGATTGGAGTGAATTTTGGACTCTTTTTTTCGAAAATGGTCTTGCAACATGTCAAAACTACGTCGTTAAAATTTAGCGAGAAATCTAAAAATCGTAATTAATTTTTTTCGAGCAATTTTTGAGATTTTCAAGCTCAAATTTGAGTCAATATATGCTCAAAATCGACGCAGAAAAATAATTTATCTGGATATTCTACACTTTGAAAATGGGGTTTTTCAGGCTCCAGCCCCCCATCAATTTGTGCTTGTACAAAAATTTTAAATACCGATTTTCAGGGACTCAGGGTAGTCTCACCTATCTACAAGAATCCAACTGATTTTTTTGTGCCCAAAAATGCAAGCTCGATGAATAATTTTTGCCATTTGGACTGTAGACCAAAGGTCTTATAAGTTCAGTTTTTCGATGTAATATTTTTCAACGTATACTTATGAGTCCGATAAAGCAATAATCAGCAATTATAACTTTCACGAGCAGTTACAGGGATTTTAATGCTTTTTCCTGCAGAAATTGGTTATGCAACCCACTATACCCATGGTCCTGTATTAAACAAAAACTTGATTTTTGTACTAGTGATACTAGAACTAAAATGCATGCAGCATAATAGACGCAGGCGAATCCAATACGACCCCACTTTGCGGCCTACTATCAGTGTTGCCTCATAGCAGGGGCAAAACTACGAAGCATGCAAATGTAATAAAGATTTACGACCCATCGTCGCAGAAATCAGCTCGAATTTTCATTGGGTTTTATCGACAGCAAAACAACTCGTCAAAATCTCCCAAACTCATTTCACTTCACGTCGAAAAACAACGTGGAAAATCTTCGTCGCAGAAAATTACTCCGGGAAAATGACTCCTCGTGGAGTATCTACGAAATGATAAATGCAACGTGCGACGAAAATCTTTAGTATTGTAAACAATTTGCGTTTCCGCGTATAAAAGATTAATTATTGGAATTTCCACGCTGCGCACCGAAGTTTAAATACGTTTGATGAGCATGCGAGCCGACGTAAACAAATCTCCCAATTACTATAAAATGTAGTAACAATAAAAAGTTTTCGCTCGGTCACGCAAAAAGCAACACGTGAATTTATCGCTTGCATAAAACGTCGAGTAATTTATTAAGTTCGAGTTTATGAACGTTTGAAAGGAACCGCTTGAGGGTTTAAGAAATACAATATTTTAAATGCGACGCCTCTTTAATTTTTTTTATTATTTTTGCGAAATTTTCTTTCGTGATTTTGATGCTGAAAATTTGCTCGTTTTATCTTTATAACGTTGTTCTAGAGGATATTTTCTTGGAAGCTTCTGGAAAAAAACATTTCGATTGAAGGGGTTCCACTAAACGTCCGAATTGTTAGATTCAAGTTAATTTCATTGTCACCTACACCAACGGAAATTCTTGCAAATGTCAGCTACATCAACAATTCACCCCAGCTCTTCCTCTTTCCGTCGCAATAACATTTAAATGTAATAAAATCAACAACGTCAAGATTAAAATTTCCCGTTTCATATTTAGCGAGTATCTGATTCAATTTAAACAATTTTAATTCATTGTAGACAATTTGAATTATCATCAAAGAAGCAGGTGGGCGTTTGTAGTATCATCAATCTCGTAAAAGAGAAAATTCACTTTTCACCCCAGACAACGCGCAGCGCGACTATTCTTCATTAATTATCTTCAATGTCCACGCGTCCTACTGATACACTTTCAAGTCGAAGGAAATTTCGATTTTTTCGACTTTCGCGTTTTTCGCAAAAATTCACCTCGTTAAATGATTTTTAATTAGCGAAGCTCCGAGAATTGTTTCGCCACGGTCTCCGAGCGAAATTAAAATTTTTATACTTGTTTTTTACGCGATAAATTTTCCAATATAAATTTCTTCCTTCGTCGGAGCGTATTTTCATACGATAGGGTATCAAATATACTGAATAATTACCCGACGCAATTTAGTTTCTCTTGTTTATTCGCACGCTTGAAAAGATATCGTTTTTCATAGCATGTGTTATCAAGGTTATACCGTATGTTATTTTGTATGTGTAATTTTCTCTAGATGGTTTGGACTTTGGAATTTTTTTTCAGCATTGCTCATCATAAAAAGTACTTCTGGCCGAAGTTATCTTCTTTTTATTTTAACCAAAAATTACATCATTTGGTTTATACGGAATGGAATGTAAGTAAAATAAAATTATACTGAGGTATTTTCGGCTTAGGATACTCCACTGTATAACGTTAAATTCGAATTATGCTCTTACAATTTTATTGAACGGCCGTTTCAAATCGTTTTTGTACACTTTATAGTCTCTTTTTATGGCATTTTTCAAAATTTTTTAAAGAAACCATTTCTAATCCTCTTTAGCTACGTTGCGTTTTCGTTTATGTCTTAAATGCTTCAAACATTATGTCAAGGTGCTCCGAATGATCTTAAGTTGTAAGTTGTTATTTATGAAAATGAAACCAAAGTATGAGCTTTTTATGGTAGTAAGAGGTAAAAAACTTCAATTATGATCATGTAAGCAACACGTTAGCAATAAAATGAGAGTTACGTTTCGTGTAACTGTAATTAGTGAGAATTTATTAGTACTTCATCACTAATAATGTAGTAATATGACCATTTCAGTACTTTTACATTACTAACGCACTAACAGCAAAAGTAGACAAGTAGGCCTACCTAGCGATATACTCTCATTACCCATAAAATGGGCATAACGCCTAGTTGTCATATTTTTCCATATTTGAGTGAGAATTTTTCAAACACATATAATCGTTAAAATCCGCAATACCTCAACTTTGAAATTCTATTTCTCAAATACTCGACATACCTTGTCACTTGACATGTCACCATGACATGATCACATGTCATTTTTGACCATGACACGTTACCATGATAATGAATAGTCATTTATGACATTATGATGACGTGAAAAAACGACTTCGTTACTGTGACATATCATGACTATGGGTGATATACCATGTACCATAACAAGTCATTATAGTGGTGAGTGGTGACGTCTCATGTTTATGACTGACATGTAATATGTAATGACTTGTTACGATGAACGTCATTAGAATGGTCAAGTGTTATGGATGTGAATACCATATGACCATGTCTTAGTGAAATGTCAAATTTTCACGTGGATATTGAACATGTACATTTTAAAGCCGATTTTTCAACAACTTTAATTCGTAATTTGATTTTTTATTAATTTTTTTCTCTAAAAGTCACAATACGTCTTATACAAAACATTCAAAAAAACGTCTCATGCGAATCTGCACAAAGCGCCACGTAGTTTACGCGGCGCAGCGACAAAATGTCGCGCTCACCCTGAATCGTATATATTGTTTTTTATACGTTTTTGCGCGATTTCTCAAAAAGGAAGCGTGCTACGAAAAAATTTGTAATAACTTAAATTGTAGGAAATTAAATTTACTGTCGTTAATGTACTTTCAAAATTCCAATAGGATCAACGGTTGCTTAGATATCGGTGAAAAACACCTCACACTGGGACATGTCAGCAGAATATTGTACGAGGCACACGAATTGCCACGTAACTTACGCGGCGCAGTGACAAAACGTCGCGCTTAAGATAAATCACATATATGGTTTTTCATACTTCTTTGCTCGATTACTCGAAAACGAAGCGTGCTACGAAAAAATCTATAATGACTTAAATTGTAGGAAATTAAATTTACTGTCGTTAATGTGTTTTCAAAATTCCAATAGAATCAACGATTGGCTAGATATCAGTGAAAAACTCCTCACGCGGGGACATGCCAGTAGAACATCGTACGAGGCACACGAATCGCCACGTAGCTTACGCAGTACAACAAGACGTCGCGCTAAATCTTTATCACTTACGTATTATGGTGGAGTGAAAAAAATGGTGGGTCTCGGATTTTGCTGAAATTTTAGTACGTTGTAAGATTTGAGCTGAAACCATGTGAGGTGAATTTTTAGACCCCTGAATCTGTTGTTTCTACATTATTGAGAAAAAACTACGAATAGGTATTTTACATCGTTTACTAAAATACAGATTTATTTTAGTTTTCCTCCATATCTAACATTACTAACGCACTCGATCAAATATTCCCTGATAGCTACCGGAAGCACTAAAAATATTTTCGAAATTATCCCCAATTCATGAAAAAATACTCGTTCAAATAAGGAAAACACTCGACGCGTAATTTTTATTCATCATAACAGGAAGTGCTTTCGAACGTGTACACACTCGAATGGATAAATTCCGCAGCGAAAATTAGCGTACAAGAACGTATGTAAAATCGAAAACTTTCACGACATTACAGCATGGTAATCCTTTCAGGTACTAGAAAATGTAAATTTACTATTATCAATTCGTCTAACAACGAAATTAAATTTAATGTACTCGAAAGCTGTGAAGTTAATCGGATTCTCGAGATAAGTTTCGTATTTACGAAACTACGACGCGAGATATAGCGGGGTGAAAAAATTAATTAAAATCAACTACGCGATTTTGTAATTAAAAGTTGAAAATTTAAATATTCTACCTGCCTGTATTAATCTCTTTAGCATTGGTGTAGTCACTTGAACGGGAAGTAAATTGGGCAAAATAAGTTTAAACGAGGAGCATCCTATTGCGACGTGTAAAATTAAAGACGAACACGAAAACTAATAAAATTTTATTGCAGCTTAAAACGTTTCGAAAAAGGTTGGAATTTTTCATTTGCTGCGCAGGTAAAAATATGAAAATCTAAAATTACTCATTTTACACGTGCTCGTTGAAATGACAATTTTAAAAATTCGATAGGGTATTCACCATCTTCTTCTAGGAAGGTTTCTTTGTACGAAGGTGATTGCCCGATGTATTTTTTAAATTCGCGACTTATATGAAATTTTCCCGGGTTCTCTCACCTTTTAATTTCCAATTTATTTTCTCTTTTGCAGAAAATGTCATCAACCAAATTCGCTGAGACGTATTTCTGACAAAATTCTCTACCGATACTTTAACATGACGCAATTAACGTTTACCGAAGTTGAACAATGGCTGGACAAGCATACGGATTTATGTCAAGATTATTTCCTCCGTAAAGCCGAATTAATGCTTATTAACAAATGGCTATCGGCGCACGGATTCACCACCATCAACGATTACATCACGGATTCGCGTCGTAATTCCAACGACGCCACGTCGTCGAATTTTTTCAATAATAACGCCGACGATATTAATCACTCTAATCAGCAAATACCCAATATACTTATCAATGGTAATGGAAACTACCACAAACGAACCAATTCCAAGAAATGCCTCAGACACGATTTCGCTCGAACCAAAAGCAAGAGCTTCGTCAAAGCTAATGATTCCGGAAACGGTATAAACAACAAAGAGACCATTTCCAGCAGTCGAAGATCTTCATTAAAAGATATGAGAAAGTAAGTTTCATCATTTGCATCACGCACGTGTTAGCACTTTGCATATAACGCGATGTAATTTTAATTTTCGTTACTCGTCACTTATTCATACGAATATTTCCAAAATTCTGAATTAATTTTAAATTAAAATGACTTCGTTTTCATACAGATGTATTTTCACTTTATGATTTTTCTTTATGGAAAATCTCCGCGTAAAAATTTTCTTACTCGAGCATTACGATTATTATCTGCTAAATGGAAAAATTCTTTTTAAAAATCAACAATACCTGAATTTAATCTTATCCTGTCGCCAAGTTATGAAAAAATTTCGTATTTTTTTTCTGTCAATATTTCAATGCTATGAAAATGTGTTTTTTTTTTTACCTACCTTTCGTGTATATAAACTTCGAACTAATTTTTTTTATTAAAAATATAAATTTTACTTGGGACCTTTTTCAAAAATAATATTTCTTTTGGATTGAAAAAAAAAGTTCGCATGAGAATAACTTTGGAGGGATTTTCACGTTTTTAGCGACCTTTTGTTCCTTTATGTTCATACGTGCTCGATTGAAAAAAATAATTTAGTCCTTTTTCGCGGTGTTACATCGTAATCAAGTTTTTAATAATGTTTCGAAAAATGTTCACTGGTGCTTAAAAATTTGGCGAATTTTTTCAAAAATTGACATAGCTGTGGAATAATTGTAACGAATTAATAATACTTGAAATTTTCCTTTTTAATGGGCTTATATTTCGCGAAGGAAAAAAATCCGAAATATTTGTTAACCAAAGAGATGAAAATTTTATAAATTACGACTGCGAATTTTATTACTTTTTTAATTTTATTCTCTTTCTTGCCGTTAAATATTTCCTTGTTTAATATACATCGAAAGTAGAAATAAACTGAGATAAACGTCTCGTTTGGAAAATTAAACTTGGCGAAATGTTAAAATGTATTTTTTATCCATTGTTAGTGATGCTAATCTTGAGAGAATATTTTCTGATGTAATTTATAATTTACGCGAGTAAAAATAAATTTTGTATGTTAAGATAATGCATGTAATTGAATAAAGGAAAAATAGGCTGACATTATGAACAATATGAAAAACTATCGAGGACGAACTCTTCGCTACTGTAATCCTCCATTTTTGACTTGAAGCTTCTTTTATGGGATTTTCTAGCCTCCCAAGATAAGATTTTCCTTTATATCTCGAAAAATGGAAAATTATGAAAAAAAGCACTTATGTAAAAATTTGATCCTTCTAATTCCTTATAATTTTCGTTTCAACAATTTTCACCTCAAGTTGATCTCTAATCTGTCAAATAATCTCAAGGACTTTGAATTGATCTGAGGTGAAAGTCGTTGAGACAAAAATTGTAAGGAATCAAAAAATAAATAATTTTTGTTTTGCTTTTTTTTTAATATCTGTTCATGTTTTTGAATTATTTGAAAGAAACTTATTTTTTGTACTTTGCCTTCAAGAATAACCCACATGGAGGAATTTTTTGGATTATGAGTTAATCTGATAGGGGAACTTCTTGAGGGGAACGGCTCGGATTCGAACGAGAGTTGGATTTTTGCAAAGAGCGTGTCAAAAAACCCTCAAAACCAAGATTTCAGCTGCCCAAGTTGACTTTCCGATTTTGGGCGAATTTTTGAAAATTGAAAATTACGAAATTTCTATTAGAAATGAAGAATTTAAAAAAAAGTAAATCTGAAAAAACAATTTTAAATTGCGTAAAAAATATTTTCCTTATAATTCGGACCCCCTGAATTCAAAAATCGCATTGTCGAGCCGTTCTGGAGCCCGCAACGAGATTTTACTTTTTCTCTGGAAATTTTGAAATGCTTCAGAAGGGGCCTACATGACACTGGGCTTCTGAAAATTTGGTTTCATCATACTCTCGACCTACCTACTGACTTGACCATATTTCTAGAAAATTCCAATCGGTCACCTCGAGTGGGTTTTTCCGGATTAATTTTTCTGTGATGAAATAATTACTACGAATTTTTAAAAAATCTCATTTTTTTTCGTTAATTTAAGTACATGTAGTCTACCGATTTTTTTTTCATTTCGTAATTTTTTATCATAGAAAAGTCCTCTCGTTTTCGAGTAAAAATTTAAAAACTACAATTCCCCACATACTACAGTTCAAGTGTTTCGTCACAACGCCACCAGATGTCAGGCACTTTCAATTTCGTTGCCTATCGTGAAAAATATCATTTTCGACAGGGGGCTGAAAACCTAATAAAAAAGGCTTTGTACCTTAATAAAGTAGCGGAGAGACTCCCAGATAATTTTTCATATCAGTTCTCAATGTTGATCAATTTTTCTTCTATGTATTTACACTTTGACCCCATTTTAAAAATAAAACTCACCTTTCCTTAATTTTTTTTCAAAGGTATACATCGCTTCCACCAAACTCTGTCCACATGCTCTCACTGCTAATAGAATCCAAAGTCCATCTACCCAGATGCTCGTTACGACAGAGTGTAAACGCAAAACGAGAAATGCTCAGACAACAAGGTGAACGCGAATTCTTCCTTGGTATCGTTCGCGATATATCAACGGACTTGGATGTGAAATGTCTATCGCACAAAGTCGTCGATAATCTAACGGTTCTACTGGACGCAGACGGCGCTTCGTTATTCCTGGTCGACGGACCAAAAGGGAAACAAACTTTAGTATCGAAAGTTTTCGACGTACATAGCGGAGCGAGCAGATTTTTATTATCGGGCGCCGGAACGAATGCTGATAACGAAGTGCAACTACCTTGGGGAGTTGGTGTCCTAGGATATGTAGCCGAAACAGGAGAAACAGTCAATTTACAAGTTGCTTGCGAGGTACGATAGTTTGTCATAAGGCTGTGAAAAATTTCTATGACGAATTTTCACCCCACGAGTTTTTTTCATTCGTCGCTCCGCCGTTAAATGCAGGTCGCCTCGATCGATTTTCAGCGACGATGCATTCCATTTGAAAACTTGATTCTACAATCGGAGAATAATTTAATTCAACGAGCAGATTTAATTTTGAATTAATTTCACCCATTTTGTATCTCGTTCCGTTTCACGCAAATTCCCCTTTAAATTTATCCAACCCTACGATTAAATATATGCCATGTTCCATTCTTATCAAAAAATGGCGCGTAGACAAAAAAAACTTTTACACCAAAACCTTCACCTAGATTCAAACCTAAAAATCTATTTATTTTCGTGCTTTTTCTCTCTAGTACAACGAATTCCACAAGGTACTCGTAAAATCTACAGGGTGTACGTCCATTGACATTAATGTGATTTCGGCTTGGAAAAAGTTTACCGAAGATCTCGTGTAATTTGACGCAAGGTCGGGAGAAGTATAATTCCAGAATAAATTTCACACTTTTTTCAACTCCTTTGCGCCGTGTACCAATTCCATTGTACATCGTATCCAAAAATGTCATTTATCTTGACTCCGCATCCTTATGTACTGCTCGAATTGATGATCGTGTAGTGGAAAATCACCAGTGATTTATTACATAGACGGAGTTCTTTTATTGGCACGCTTGTGTTATATTTGCATAAGTTTTCAGCGGCAGGCGCAAATGTGGCAATGAAAACTTCTCGCGTAGCTTATGCGTTCTCTATGGTGAAAAAAAGTTATCCAAGGAAAATAGAACTTACTTTAATGTCATATTTTTCAAGGCATTTAAAACCAATGAATAAGGGTTACGGTTTCGGTTACTAATTTTTAATGGAACGATAACGGTTTCACCATAGTAATCAATGCTGCCAACCAAAAATATGACACGAAAATTCTCCAAAAAGGGGGCTAAGATTAATTAAACACCTGGTATATGTATTCATAAAATTTTCTTTTTATTTTGTATAATTACTTGCGTAGGATTCTACCTTGAAACTGAATTCTAAATTAATAAATTTCAAATTATTTATATTTTAAATAAAAATAATTATTAATTATATTCCGCTGCCTTTTGTAAAAATTACAAGACATCGGTGGTCTGTAAAATTCACAAAACATATTCAATTTTTTTTTGCGACTACGAGCCTATTAAAATATTCACAAAGGTAAAAACAATTCTTCTTTTTAATTGCAATTAACTCCTTTCTTTCAGGCTCTTTAGTTGTAAAAAAAAAACAAATGAATAAATTAAATTCTTTTTTACCTTTTTGTTCTAGTTTTTATACATTTTTTATTCACTACTTTTGGGTTTAAGTCTATATTTATTATATCGGGTTGTAAAAGCCTACAAGTTATTTTATTGGAAATGAAAAGAGGCAAACAGAAACGCTATTAAATTTTTTTTTAAACTATGATCAAAAAGGAACGATTACGAAATTTGGGACAAATACGAATCCTACTTTTAGTATGTCGAACTTCGTTATGAGAAATCTTTCAAGGGTTGTAAAAAAACATTTATAAAAGTTACCATTTTCCAAGGAGTAAGCTATTTACTATTTCACCCCTAATACTTTCGGTTGAGGAGTAATTTTATACTTCCATTGTGCTTCGAAATGTAGACATAATTTTCTAAATTAATATTTCCGTTTTTCACCTGTAGTCGATGTTTCCTGTTGATTTATTTTTATGAAATGTTTTCTTCTCGATTTAGTCAATTAAGCTTTAAAATTTACCCGGGGTTTGTAGAATAAGGGAAAAAGCTAAGATTTCGAAGTTTTTTAATTTGGTGAAAAATTACGAGGAAAATTAAAATTGCTTTGAAATTTTATCTCAATAACGTCGCTCCTACAGTTTTCAAGATAGGCAAAAATAGAAACCAAAGCAGTACAGAGTGATCTTCAATTTTGTGATCTATCTTCACCCCTTCAATTTTCAATATCGTCAAAACTTCTTACAGAAACAATCATTTGGTAGTTTAACCACCAATCGAGGAGTTCTACACATACATCATAACTCCTTCAATTATGAAGTTATGCAAAAAATATAACATTTTTTTTTATCAACTACTAAAACTGCAGTTGAATAATTTTTTGACGAGTTTCGTGCTTTTTTCAAATACTTTTGGGCATTCAATTCAAAATCGTTATACTTATTTGAAAACCGAAACCGCAGCGAAAACCAATCTCCAGGCCTCGAGCACTACCCAAACAAGTTCTTTCAAGTAAAACAAAATTATTAAATTTTGCGCTTTTTAACTCAAAGAAAAATCACTTTACTCGTCTAAATAAAGTTTTCGAGTTGACATTTATTTTGAAAATTAAAAAAATGGAAAACTTCAACCACCCACGGTTTTTTGCGTCGTTTGGGGGATACTTTGTTTACACCTCGTATTACATATATTTAAACGACGATGTATGGTTACATCGGCAACACTTTTAAAATAATTAAAATCCGTCTACCCTTAATGACAACGTGGCGAAAATTTTAATGAATAGAGAAGCAACTCGACGCGAGCTTTTTTTATACGCGTCTCAAAAGCGTGTTTTATAACCACGTATTCGTGATATACCTTAGTTTATTTGAAAATTTTCGACGTTTTTTTTTTTCTGCAAATCTACCCACGTAGTTTAAAATCAGGTAAGAAAATAAAACGTTTCACCCACTCGTTGGATTTTCCTTTAGTTGCCAAGGTAGGCAAAAATAGTATTTTAAATTTTATAGGAGCTTGAAAAGATCAACGAGGAATGTACCGAGTAATTTTTGCATAACTTGAAAATTAAAGGGGTTGAGGTGTATACAAGATTTTGTATCGTTTTCGCGCCTTCAATTTTCAAGATAGGTAAAAATAAGCAAATATTGTTTTTGTAGAGTTCAGGATGGGACTACGGGCTTAGCGGGTTGCATAACCAATTTTTGCAGCAAAAAGCACTAAAATCCCTGAAATTACCAAGGCGCTCTGTAGGACAAACCAGTTTATGAATAAATCAAAAATTTGCTAAATTTTACAAAAAATTGAAGTTACAGGACTTTACTTCAAGGTTTCTAACATCCCATAACTTCAGTTGTTTACCAAATGGGTCAATTTTTTGATATGATATTCTAAAACATGCAATTGTTTGTCTGATAGAGCGATATTCCGCAATTTTGATTTTCCCAATCAGTTACAGGGATTTTAGCGCTGTTTCTTGCAAATATTGGCTATGCAACCCTCTATACTTGTATTCCCGTCTTGAAAAGATCTTTGAAAAAGGTATGAACTAATTTTTGCATAACTTGAAAACTTAAGGGAGTCGAGACGCTTATAAATTTCTGTATCGTTTTAGCGCCTTCAACTTTCGCGATAGGCAAAGATGGGACATTGTTGTTGAAAACACGATGACTAGTTTTTGCATGGCTCGAAAACCAAAGGAGTTGAAACGTTTTCGAGTTTTTCCATTATTCTAGCGCCTTCAATTTTCAACATAGGCAAAAATTAATCATCACATTTTTCTTGGAGCTTGAAAAGATCCATAAAAAGTGTCCCGATTAATTTTTGCATAACTTGAGGATTAAAGGAGTCAAGATGCGTACAAATTTTTATATAATTCTAGCACCTCCAATAATTTTCGGGATTAGCAAGTTTTTCAAATATCTGCTCCCCGCATAATTAAAGAAGTTATTTGAAGATAAAGGCGCCATCGTTTAGTATACCTTAACCCCTTAAATTTATATTCTGCCCGCATTCACGATATACTTTAGCTTATTCGAGAATTTTCGAATTTTTTTTTTTTAATCTACCCACATAGTTAAAAATCAGCTAAGGATAGCCCGTTTCATCGTCTCGTTAAATATCTATTTTAAACTCGTGGGTAGTGAAAGGTCGAATACCTACGTTTAAGGTAGAAACGATTGAAAATTTTGTAATTTTTCTCGTTTATTTGGGCAGGATCCAAGATTCGACGACGAAGTGGATAAGATCACAGGTTACCATACAGACTCACTGCTTTGTATGCCGGTCAAGAACGCTTATGATGAAGTAATTGCTGTCGCCCAAGTTGTCAATAAGAATCTGGATTACGATCAAGGATACTTTACTGCCAAGGATGAAAAGGTAGGGATAGCAGAAAATCAGCCGTGTAAGGTAAACGAACGGAAATAATGCCACTGACGTCATTTGTTTCGATATAATTGAACGTATTGACGAATAAAAAAGCAAAAAGCTCGATTTATGAATGAATTTACGTCGAAGAGTTTTCTGAGAAATACGACAAAACTACGGGTTTTTTTTCCCTTCGACGAATATCTCGTACGAGTTTCCAATTCTGTATTTAATTTTACCCTATTTTCGTTATCATCGCGAGTAAGGATATGATACGCCTACGAGAGACATTTTTACAGATCTTTGCGTGGACTGACTGCGCTCGAGTGGATTTATAAATTTATCCTTTATCACGCCTTTTTAGAAGCTTTTTCCTTCGCACATGTATTTCGTCACCGATCGGGGGAGAAAAAAACGTAGACACGTGCCAAGAACAGATGCTCTTATGACGTATACACGTTGAAAACGAAACTTATTTTTTCGTGCGATTATCAAAATCGAATAAGGTCGTAAAAATATTAAAATTTCGTATTTCTCCAGGATCGTCGTACTTTGAAAGTTTTCGCAACTTTTAGCGTTGATTCATCGTGTGTTTCCTCGTATACGAAATACAGGCGCTAATTATGCTATTCTATTAACGCCTATTGTGGCCGTATTTTATATCTATACTACGCGCAGCCTTTAGAGATGATAAATTGGTATTTTCCCTTATTTTTTGTTACATTGTTGGTTTATCCCGGCGGACAGCTATAAGTCAACTTGACTAATTTTTTATCCGTATTCGCCCATCTGTCACGTTGCGGTAGAATGAATGAAAAAATGGCGAAAAATTACCGCACACTATTGATAAAAATTTGCGAAATGTGACGTTCTGCGGTGGAATTTTATAATGTTAAATTTTATACTTTTGATGGCTTGTCGACGGTTGTCGTGGATATGACAAATAAGCTTATTGATAGTTGCATGTAAACATTTACAAGTTTTTCTTGATATTTCTGCTTGATTTTGAACATAGACGTAGAAGTGAAAAGTTTACTGGGAAATTTATTTTTTTCATGTGTCAAATGATTTTTTCAAAAAGTCGAAATATGTAGTTCAAAAGATACGAAGTATAACATGAAGTTGATAAAAGTTTGAATTTTCACTGCCAAGGTCGAAGTGAAATGTCATTAATACGAAGCGATATAATAAACTCGGCGGATTTGACGAAAAGAAATAAACGAGGTTGTTACAGAAAATTGTCCACAAAGGTTTCGATAGTATGTCGAAACGTCCTGTCCGACGGGACAGATAATTTTCGTTCGTGGTTTTTTAACCATCTGAAATAAGATTTTTTTTGAAAAATCTCTCAAGCTAAGAAAACGCTCCTGTTTTATTCTTAGCAATTTCCATTCCAAAAGATTTTCACCTCGAGATTGAACGCTGAAGCCTTGGTTAGCAAAAGAATAAAGTTACTCGTATTTTTCACATTATAGATGTACCCTTAGCCTCATTTTGGCATTTTTCTTAGTTCGGGGGCTATTTCGAAAGGAAAATTGTGTAACCATGAAGAGAATTGGATGTCACCTTTGACCTAAAATTGGTGCCTGGTTTAAAAAGAGATCTGGCTTTCAGAGATTTCAAAATTGAAGGCGCCGGACTGATTCAGAAATTTGTAAACGCAACTCCTGTAGTTTTCAAGTTATACAAAAATTAGTCATATTTTTTAAAAGTCTTTTCAAGCTCTACAAATAAGGTAATTACCGATTTCTATCTATCTTGAAAATTGAAGGCGTTAGAAGCATACGAAATCAACTCCTTTAAGTTATCGAGTTATGCAAAACTTACTCCGTATATTTTTCATAGATCCTTTCAAGCTTTATAAAAAACTAACATAATATTTTTGCATATTTTGAAAACTGAAGGGAAAATGTTAGTGTTTGTTGGACATTTTTATGTAAATTTTTGGACCTCCACATCGTAGCTCGACAGATTAGCAAAAGTAATAATGTTTACCTGTAGAAATGAAGTGAAAATAATTCACGGGGTTTTCAATAGATAGCGCTACAAGTCTTCCCAATAGTTATTTCATGTTTTCAAACTCGTTACCATGACAACAACCAATGAAATTGTAAGGAGGGGAGTTCTCGTTAGCTTGAGAACGCCATCTATGAGCGAACCTCGTAATTAACTAATTCTGGCTCATTTTACACGTTGAATTTTCACGTGACTAGTAAATTGTCTGATTTTTCGTTGAGTTTTACTATTTTTAAATGCATTTGAAAAATACTTGCCACTAGTTATGTGATAAATAAAATATAAATTTTCCAAAAAATAATTTTTAAAGGGAATGGCGATTATGAATGAAATGTTGGTTTCCTGTTTAATTATTTGATTGTCAAAGAACATCTCAACCGGAAGAGTTCGTGTGGGAGTTGGGAATCTCGAAAAACAAAAAAACAAAAAAAAAGCATTAAAAATGATCCGCTGTTATGCGATCTATGTAGAAAAGCAAAAGTTATCTTATAAAACGAAGACGTATAGTTTGAAAAACCCGCCACAATAACAATACCCGCGTGATAATAAAGTTAGAGAATTTTCTCTTCATTTCCTGTATGTGTACACTGGGCAATTGCTTTATGAAACTATTTCAGTTTATATTCTCGGTTATTTTGTAATGTTATTGCTACCCAATCAGAATTCTGCGAGGAAAAACAATCTTCCCACGCGATTCGGTATTAGGTATCTATGGTGAAAGGTTGTAAAATTTCATTTGAAATTTCTTCTTTAATTACGTCACCGCGATATACTCTGTACAACGTAGTTGAAGAAATGAGCTTTCTAAAGTAAAAAGTCGATTTTCCGTAAACATCTTAATTGTACGTGTTTTTCGTCTAGACACGTATTTATAAAAACTTAATGATAACCTTGACAATGGGGAAACTCGATGCGAAAAATTTTAAGAATTTTCCTTCCACGTAAACGTTATGTGTCAAGAGAAATGTTAAATTAGCTATAAACTTTTCAATCAAAGCGCATTTTGTTTGCGAAGAATGCCAAGTAGGTGGTATTCGGTATTGAAGGCAAAACGTTATTTAAATTTATTCCGAAGGCATTTGAAATTTCATTTTGTATTCGCGAAGACTTATCCTATACTTGACGCGAGGCATTGTGGGCGAAATACCAAATCTTTTCCTGACATTGGTCAAATTATACGTCGATTTCGAGTATTTGAGGACGAGTACTTTATGTACATTTGTATGATACACGTGTTTGAAAATATTTCCTAGGTTTGGTAGTGAAATGATCAAAGGAAAGCATTATAAGGACGATTTAGGTTAAAAGAAATATCTTTCTTTTGTTCACTCGTACAATATATCGGAATAGCCTTCGTTTTAAGAAAAGAGTTTACTCGGGTTATTCCATAATGCGTATAATATTTAAATTTTACACCATAAAAAGAGCCTTTTAAAAGTAACAAATTTTCTTCTCGACATCGGGACATATACATTCGTTTAATAATTATTATCAAAAGCCCGAACACCATTGTCAGATTTTAATATTCCTCTTAGCTGATGTAATATTTCGCCATTTTAATAACGTTAGCGGGAAGTCGATATTATGAAAATCACGGGGTGAATGTGATCTGCGATGTTAACGTACAAATTGGAATATTCAAGAAGCGAGAAATACGGCAACGAGATCTGAGATTATAAAATTCAATTTTATTTTCGCTTTTGTAAACGAGATTAAAAATTGAAAAATTTTCAAATTTCACTATTCTATATTTTCGCAACGATAAGGTTGCGTGTAAATGGTCTCGTATCTAATTTGATTTCATACTATGAAAGGTTTCCACGTCGATGGTAAAAAATTGTCGAATTTAAAGTTAGCGAAAATGATTTAAATATAAATGCTGCCAAATTTACATTTTTGGTATTAAATTTAGTATCTATTATGAGTAAATTGCACTTTGTAATTTGAATTTTAATGGCGTGTTTTCAATTTAATAATAATATAAAAAGAAACTGCATTGTTTTGTAGGTGTTGAAAAAACGATTGAAAAAAGCAATAAAAGATTTTAATAAAATCTCTCGACGATTTTCAGTAAATATTACTGCCTAAAAACATATTTATTTGAGTCAAATCCTCGTTTGATTTTGATTTTCAAAATTTGGAGGAAATTTGTATGATAGTACTGAACCTATACTTATTTCTCCAAAAGAGCTATAATCAGCAATTACAATTTTCCCGAGTAGTTACACGAATTTTAGTGTCTTTTCCTGAAAAAATTGGTTACACAACTTACTGTACCCGTAGTCCCGTCTTGACAAGTTCCACATTTTAATAAATATTGGAAAGCCTAATAAATTAGGAAGCACGAAGGCACTAATCACGAGTTGTTATCTTATATGGACCAATAAATGCGCTAGTTTCGGTTCACAAGCATGACACCACCATCGCCACTATGCAATAATCAATTTCTATGAATAAAGTATATTTAGCTGTTAGCTACAGTTTCCATTTTCTTCATCTTGGAAAATGATTTTGTTCTTAGTATTGCAGAACAGAAGGTAAGGCCGGGTCACGTCGTGCGACAATAAAAATATAATCAAAACAACAACAATAATAATAATAATAATAATAATAAAACAAAACATGCGATTGTAGCGCTAACTGACTACAGTGTCATGTTAGCAAACTAATCTAATGTCTCAGGTAAAAACAATTTAGCACAAAAAATTTACTATTGAGATATCAATCTATTTTAAACATAGTTTATTACCTAATCTTTGAAACTAAGCATATTGCTGGAGGACCTGTACTTATACTTTAGCGCAACGTAACTTATCAGCGAGTAGTGAAATGACATGTTTCGTTTTCACTTCCTTGCATCGCGCGTCCGCTGATTGACCCCTGATCGGAATCGATCCGTCGATGCAAATTTTTTATTTCGGATTTTTAATTTTTTCAATAATTTACATTCATTACCTTACTAATTTCAACTTTTCATTGAAGATGCATAATAAAATTAATAAAAAGTAAAAAACATCATTACACTTTTCGTTAATTTTATTTCCTACCTTAAATAAAAAATAACATTTATTACTATAATTTTTCAAATCAATTAAGATACCAAAAAATCACCGAAAAAGATTCGACACCTTCAAACAAACCAAATGAAAAACTGCTCGAAGGGTTGATTAAAAGATTACCCAAACTTGCCACCTTCACTTAGACTGTCTCTCGGTAAATCTAGATACCTACGCTAAAGGTATATTTGAACGACCCTTCAACCCTCGCCTCCATCGACGAACACCCATTCTAATTCAATTAATTCGATGAACAACGTCAGATAAATTACATCACTTTATTTGAAATGAGATTATAACAATAGTCGAGGGAAAACTTTGCCAGCAATCATAAAAGCACTACAGATAGTGACGAGTTTAACCAACAAAATGCTCGACGCTGCGTGAAAATACTTTAAAAAAACTATTCTTTAAAATAAATTAAAAGCAATTCGACAAAAAGTCTTCGGTTCTTTCATATCCGGCAAATCTTGACGTAACGAAGAAGAATCTTCTGTTATATTTGGATAACAAACTTAACGAATCGGAAAAATTGTACGGTTCACTCAGTTATGTAAAATTCGTGCAGAATGTCGCTATTACCTTTTTCTTCACGCTAGAATAATAAAAATCGAGTAAACAGCCTAAAGATGTAAGTACGATTATTTTGTCGAGTAAACTTTCCACTTTGTTATGAACGAATTCATCACATATGCAGCATCCCAGCAATATTTTCAATATATTATCTGAATGCTTAATGCTTCGAGAGGATGTTTTTATTTTCATTTTTTCACTATTTTTCTTTTTCTTTTTACGAAAGAAGAATTCGTTCGAATGCGTAAAACACGATTGAATAAGTTTTCTTTAATTCCATGTCAAATGATCGAGAGCCATTTTTTTTTTTTGGAAAAGTTATGCGAATTTATATGAAAGATTTGTGTAATGATTTGAAAATTTCGTATAATTTCATTATTTACGATTAAATTGAACTCGGAGTTATTAAAATATAAAACTCGAGAAACGTTTTTGTAACGATTCGTCTTAAGCCTCGAGAATTAATTTTATTGTCACGTTTTGTTATTCCAAAGTAAAAAGCAGGATCTCAGCGAAATTCCTATAAAATCTACGTATGTTTCTTCAAAAGACTAAAGCGAAATTCCAAATTAAAAACAAAAACCGCCATTCGAGACTGAAACTAAACTACTAAGCGATTTCGGGGCGTATATCACTCACGCGTGACATGACGAAAAGAAATCCACCATAAAGAAGAGCTTCAATACGAATAAAAAAAATTTCTCAAGCAGAAACTGCCAGAGAGATGTAAATGTCGAATATGTTTACTGTGCCGTGACGCAGTACTTTTTGTTAACCCATATCCTTATGATACGAAACCTCCTTTAAACCTTCGTTCTATTCTGTGATTTTATTATATGAAAATTATACGACGTTAATTTCGTTGTTTTTTCCGTCGACTTAGCCGATTAACTCGTTGTGGCGTGGCAAAAAGCTACTTCATTTTTCTTAACGACGATTCTATGCTCGATTAAGAATTTGCTTTATATGCGAATTGCCCCTTTCGAGTTGTTCGCATTGCCTATGTTAAATCCTTTTGAGCTTTTAAAGATTATATTTTCTTTGTCACTCTGTTTTTCCAACATTTGTAGATAGTCCTGGTTCGATGTGATGAATAGGGGAATTCTTATCAAGGAAAAAATCTCCTGGTCCTTTTAAGTCAACACAAAGTTGACGATAATTTTCTGAATTTCTCTTTTTATTAGGGGATAATTCTATTATGGGAGCAGGATCAGTGTTAGCAGTATTATTTACTCGAAAAGAAATCATTTGAAAACCTTTAAAATTGAAAAAAAATCCTTGAATTTAAAAATAACGAGAGCTTCATATTGAGAAAAATCCAGAGGTACAGGACACTCCTCAGAACTGAAGCTCAAATTTTCACCTTTTAAAAAAATTGTCGTTTTTTATGACTTGTATGCATACAAGTAAAATATAAAAAAATAAACCACCCCATCGACCAACTTTGCTTTGACTTGGCACAGAATAACCCACGTGTTCTTAATTTCTTCGCTACAATTTTTTTTTCTTCTTCAAAGAAACAACCATAAAATTCTTACAGCTTAGTTTTCAAAAACGTCAAAAGTTAATTGGTTTTATCGACGAATTTTTTGTAAAAAAGGAAAAAAACTTTGGTACTCTATTTTAATATTAACTAGGTACTTTACTTGGGAAGAAAATTACCCAAGGCAAACTTCATCGTTCAAAATTGAAGAGTATGACGAGGGTTAGTGAAATTGCGCGTTGATACATATTTTAGATTTTCCAGATGTTTCATTTCTTTGTTGCCTTACCCTTGTCAGTGAGTAGTTTGCAAATAGTAATAATTTTTAATTTTTTTTTACAACATGGATCAGTGGTTTAAAAAAATCGGAATAAGAAGTCAAAAACACCTAGAAGTGTTTCCAGTTTTGGTGTTTTTTGGATTTATCAACATTTTTTTTTACTACGTGGATCAGTGGTTAAAAAGAACTGGAATACTAAGTAGTCAAAAAAATCGAGAAGTGTTTCCTGTTTTGGTGTTTTTTTGGATTTATCTCGCGAAATAATCGTTATTTTGAGAAAATAGAAAGAATTAAAATTGTTCCTGATGAAATTTCCAATAAAAAGTATCCCGACTTTTTTTCTTGCTGGAGTCATATTAAGCCTGGAAATTGGAGATTTTTTGTAACACGTGTTGAGGATTGTTGTATAATTGGGAATTACTAGTCCGAACATGATTTTTTTACCTTCGATGCACGATTTCTTTGATTATACAAAATATACAGGCAAAAGTTTAGATATATTTGAAATCCTCTGAAAAAATGTCATCTTTTTTACTCGATTTTTTTTTTATTCACGAGTTAGCCAAGATGGTAATTCGCGTTGAATATTGGTTTTTAAAAAATTTGTTTTATGTGTAATCACGAGAGCATAATTTTATCCCTTCAAAACTTAGGATCAACAAACATGCACATACTTGTGTAGTTTGAGTTGCTGCATTATGGTTCTGAAGGCGATGCACTGGTTGCGGAACACCCTGTATAAATGGCCTAAAAACAATTTACCAATTTATTTTTCATCATTTGACAAACGTACATCGTTAACACGGTCGGAAAATACAGTAATTCTTGGCGAGGAATCTAATTAATTTGTTCTCTGTTCGGATAATACCACAAACTACCTTCAATAAAATGGCTCTAAATGAAAGGAGATCGTATAAAGTAGGTCAAAAAGTAAAAATTTGCAGGTTTTCGATAAATACCAGAGTAATGCATACGATGCTCTTCGATAAAATCGGGTCGTGTTTTTTAATCGTGTGAACTAAAGGTGACCTGAATTTGAACTTTTTTTGCTTTTGATTACAAATTCTCAGCATCTTTTTGATTTCCTCTTTTTCGAAATGGGTATTAAGTAGGTAGAGGTACCTAATATTTCATTTTAAAAAGAAATCTCATTTCCTTTTTTTTCATATGGCGTGAAAAACTACCGATATCTTCGACGTCTTCCTCGAAAGGTAAAAGTTAAACGATAATCGCGATAACCCTTTTTCAAAGCATAATTTCCAAAATTTCCAAACTTTGCAAGTTTCCACGAAGAAATTTTCTCGAAATGAGGGACCAAAAAAAAAAAACACTTCAATCACTTCTACAAAGCGTTCAATTATTAAACTTGCTTGATTAAAAAGCGTAGAGTCTCGGGTTTCACCAAACACACCGTATAGTTGAATTTGAGCCAGGTCGTAACCTGTGTCGAGTACTACGTCACAGTAATTTTTTGTCGAGTTGAAAATTTACCGAGGATATGAAAATTTACCCTTTATGAAATCCTCCCACGTATGATGCCCGAATAAAGAGATATTAACACGATCTCTGGACCATATCCAATGCGCTGATTTATTTTTTCCCAACCGAAGAAGGATTTAGTGAGGAAAACGCGATAAACAATGCGGTAACTTTTGATGCGTAGTTTCCGGGCAACGTAAACAAATTACATAAGTACCCCTATCAGACGTGATCCATGTTTTGGATTACGACGACCTTGTCCTTTTCGTTGCTTTTTCTAAATGTCTTTGAAGAATTTTAACAACTCAATGGGGGTATTTTTTATCGCCGAAGGGAGCTAATTTGAATTTCAAATGTTATGGTTTATTCTGTTACGCGGTCAGCACGTATGGTAATCCGGCCAGATTACCTCTGAATTAATTGATTGATTGCGGAAAACTGTCTGTATTGATCGGTTGAATTTCGATATCGGTGGCATTATACGTTTTACAATAGAATGCGTAATATATTATTTTTTTCCAGCTATTCGAAACATATCTACAATTCGTCGGTATCGCTTTAACCAATGCGCAAATTATGGAAGATTCGAGACAAGAATACGAACGTAATAGAGTAAGTATTTTAAAAGCCGAAAAAAGTCATTGACCTAGAGCATACTACTCAAAAGTTAAACCACAATAAAACACGTAACGTGAAAGTATAAAATTTCGTTTGTTTTGGCAAAATAAACTTCAACGGGCGGAAATTTTAAAGAATTTTTTTCCCTAAAAGATAACCATTGTATTCGAGTGTTTCCGCCACGACGAAAACTTTTTAGGGTATTAAAAGATTTTCATAACCTAAATTTACAAGGTTTTAAAAAACTTTGTCGCGGTTAACTTTACCAAAGTTGAAAGGAATAAAATTGATACTTTTTATTACCCTCGATTTCTGTGTACATTTACCTCGTAACGTATTTTTCGTCTGATGTGTGGTATATTTTATCGATATAGTGATACGTGCCCGAGTATTAAGAACTATTAGTGTACTTATGTCGGCCATTTAACGCTTGCATCATTTTGGCTGGAATATAAAAATTGCCCATTCAAGACGTGACCTATAAAATAGCGTAAGCTTTGATTGGTGGACGCAGTTCTTGGCTGATTTTCTAATTCCCGATGCCCTTTGTAGTTGGCTATAAAGGTTCTTATTTCTTTAAAAGTACAACTATTTCGACTGAGAAGGCGACAAACCGGAGAAATGAGGTTTTTAAATGGTATTTTTTACATGGGATTATTCATATTCTGTTGTCGGGTGCTCGGGGGTGCAGGGCAAGAGGGGTAGGATTAAAAAATTGATCGCAACACCAACGCATACGAATAAATATAGCATTAGACATCACAATATAGAAATTTCAGTACAATGTACCCCCCCTTCCCTCTAGACTGCTCTGTGCAATTAGTGCATGTTGGTCTCGCACAAAAAAAATTTTGCGCAAGTTTCATTTTTTTATATTCTACAACTTTTATAAAGCCATTTCTTCAATTTCAACTATTTAATGAGTTATCACCGGAAAACCAAAATATAGAACTTTCCAAGCCCACACCCCTCCCCCTTAAAAGTAAGATACCAACTTATGAACGGAGAGTTTCGGGAAACTGTAAAATTCATACCATACTACGCCTGTGGTCTAAACAATTTTGGATAGTTTTCATAAACCGATACGTTTTTGGAAAATCACTTACGTCACAGTGACGTCATAATCTCTCGTCAAAAGTTGCTTAATTTGCGAACATTTTTATATTTTGTATAAGCTCATTCGCTTTAAGCTCGAAGATTAAATTTGAAAATGCGATGACGTTGGTGCTTCGAAATTACTAAGTTTTGATTTTCCATTTTTTTTTACGTTTTTAAGTCGAGAGCTTGACATCTTGTAGTTATCGCCTTTCACAAGAAATTATATAAAAATTTTGCCCTAATTAGTATTTTCGTTCATAAAAACTTTTTTTCAACTAACTTTCGCTCGATAATTATGTACTTGCGTCATGGATGGAATTTTAATCAAGCTTCCGCAAAATGGTGATCGTTTGTAACTATAATCCCGCTTAAAGGGGCGGACTGGTCAAAAGGCACTTGCAAGAGCTCGGTTTGACGCCGCTACGCGGAATTCATTTTCAAAATATTTGATAATTTGTATTGTTCCAAGTTTTTGCTTCAAGGGTTCGGTTACCCAGGTCCCAAAACCTATAAAGCCCTAATAAATTGAGCCCTGAGCCAAACCTGAAAATGTAATTTCACGACTCAAACCCGAAATCTAGTTTTTTAAAAGTGGGCCCTGATTTCAGAAATTAAGAATTATCCAATAACTTCGAGAAAAACTTTCAAACCACAAACTTTCAACAAAAAAATTAATATTCCAAATATTTTCACAGCTTTTCAGCGCTTTCATTTTTTTTGATTTTGTCTTGATAATATAATATTAAAAAAAATGGAAGTACTGAAAAACCCTAACAACTTTTACCATTTTTCAAAGCCCCACACACCGGACTTGAAACCTGATCACCTTGAAGCCCGGCTTCGAAGCCGAGACCCAATTTTTCAAGTCGAAGCCCAAGCTCTAGCTAAACCAGTTTTGATTTCAATTTATAAAAAATTTTTTACAGCATTTTTGGGTTTCTTTCCTCCTTAACCCTTGAAAATTTCAAAGAAACACCAGCGCCGCTTTTCGAAATTTCCAGTTAAATTTCAAGTCCCATTTTGCCCCTGCCTGCTTAAATAATTTATCCATTCGTCACTTTTAAAATTGGTTGAGATTGGGAATTTGTTTAGAATTTGTACATTTTTTGAGGGGAATAATCCTTCATCTGATAATGGAGTCTATGGAATGTTCGAAGATCAATGGTGGCATCATCTGTTTAAAAATGCGCGCTTTTATAGATTTATCGATGACCTCAAACTGAATACGATATAACGCGCTCTACAGCACTATCAGTGGAAACTGCTTTATAGCGGTTCCCTTTTCTGTTTGCATTCGAAAATCAAACATATGAAAACAAAAGTAAATGAAAATTCACATATTCCCATATTATTCGTGGTTACACTTTTTCGTGACGATATTTTCCTTACCAACGTGCCCATAAACATCGTCTGATGTCAAAAAATGTACAATGTATACTCACACATTCTGAGATGTCCTCGACGGCATCGGAGAATCGGAAATTCAGCCAAGTCTCTTAACATCTCGCTGTAGGAACATAAACTTTAAAAACTCCGGAACTGATAAGAAATAAAAACAATACTCAAACTAAAGATGTGCACCATGTTGGAGTTTTTATGAATCAATGTACCTAATGTAACATGTGCTCATTTATATTTTTGATATTTTTCACTGATTAGTTTGATTAGTTCTTGTTATGAGTGTAGTATTCTATAAGGCAAATTCTTTCTCTATAATAGTTCCATTTCTTACCACCAGATGTCAGTCAATTCGCGTTCACTTTAATCCCAGGAGAATAGGAGTGTACCTATAACGGAAAAATGCCTTTTTTACACAATAAATTATTACTAAATTACAAAATGAAATCCCTCTTACTTTTTGTGTGAAAAATATGTTATATCTACATCACTATAGGTACTTTTGGAAAATTCATAATAGCGATGACTGTAGGATTTTTTATTAAAATTTATCTACATTGAAAACTTTTACAACTTTCAAGTGCCTATGACAATACCTTCGCATATACTCCTCACAACTTCGATTACTAAACGAAAATATCTTTTATAGAATTTATTAGAAGTAGTTCACGATTTATTCGAAGAGCAAATATCGTTAGAGAAAGTAATTTTGAAAATAATGCAAAGAGCTCAACGACTCCTGAAATGCGAAAAAGCTGCCGTTTTGTTGGTGGATGAAAACTCAGATGTAAGTACCCTGGCGCTAATTTCGACGAATTATCACTAATCTCGTTCGATTCCGCAGGCAATAAACTTCTCGAAACTTTTCGAACTCGATTCGCAAATCAGTGGTAAAAAGAAGTACGTATCAAAGTTGGGAAAAAATTCGACGTAAAAATTACAAAACGTTTCTGCTTACAGCGGTCGTAAAACGGTAGACGAATGCGGATTAACTAGGTATTTGGCAGGATTGGCGGAACGAGTCGCCGAAACCGGAGAACCCATCAATATCGGAGAATTTACCAATAACGGCGTCGAGAATGGGGTAAAATCACCCCCCATCAAATCACTCCTCGCTATGCCTATACGAAATAAAAATTACCAGATAATTGGTAAGTGAAGTTAGCGTTAAAAATAACCCTTACGTCATCGCGAGATGATCGTAAAACATGGACGAATTTTCGACGTGGCTTTTTTGCCGACGTCTCGATACAACGATAAATTTGTAATTTGATTTGCCGGCTCGGAAAATTTTATACATCGAGTTCATCATACCTACGTGTAGTCGTTTCGTCATATTTTGACGGTTTATATTAAACGAGTAAATTTAGCTGCATGTGACAGAGATTAGCGTCGCGCTACGAAACTAATTGTGTTTTAATGTCAACTTGATGTTCGGATTTATGCGATAACGTTATTTGAAAAGTTTCCCAAGTTGTAGGCATTTTACAATTTTTAATTTATTCGCGCGTGCACGTATTAAATTCACGATGTGCTTTTAATGTCAAGCATTTTCGCGAATTTTTACCTACGTGGAAATTTTTCCGATTCGAGAAATGCGTATTAATTTCGACAGAAACCGCATTATCGTTGTTTTTTTCCTGTTTAGTATTATTTTATTTATACGCGGTAAAGCCATGTTTCGCTATTTTTCATTTTTGATTTTATTCATTCTTTCTCCGTCTAAGCTGTTTGTTTCGACGAAATTTATTTCCCTTCGATTTTGTGAAATTGTAATATTTTTAAATACATCGAGGTGTTTTAAATTTCTAACGCTGGATTTTATATATTTTCAGGCGTCGCGAGTATCATAAATAAATTGAACGCTACGCATTTCGACGAAAATGACGAACAATTGTTCGAGGTGAAGTTTTGATTAATAAAATGAAAAAAGCTTTTCAAGCTTGAGAGTAATTTTTACCGTGTTTATAGGCATTCACTATATTTTGTGGTCTTGGTATACACAATACGTTAATGTACAGTGAGATCGAAAAAGCAGTAGCAAGGCAAAAAGTATCCATCGAAGTAAGTTAATTTTTTTTTAAGCAAAGATTTTAAATTATTAAGCGTATAATTATTTCGTGAATTTAAAGTTGTTGTGTTTGTTATGATGACGAAAATATAAACAGGGTTGAGAGAACAACATTGATTCAAAAGTTATATATACAGGGTGTTCTACTCAAAGCGTATAATCCTTCGAGTAGTGATAAAGCTACTGAATGTGAGTGCCTGCAAGATGTTTTGCCGACCTTGAAAATTGAAGGAACTGAGATACACTACATAAATGGTCGCTCATATCTTCGTGTAACTCCTTGAATTGCAGCTAGACAATATTAATATTGTCAAGTTGTAAAAAAATTTCAAAAATTATGGACTATCTTCAAAATTGAAGGAACCAGAGCAAACTTGTCTTCAAGTTTTTGAGTTGGAAAAATTTGTCATCACATTTTTGATACTTTCATGATTTGGCTACCGCAAACAAAATGTAAAATCGTCGCAAAAAAGCGTTAAAAAAACGTCATGTCATGGCAACATGCCATACTCATAAGGGATGATCCTAATACATGTTTTCGTGTCATGATAACACGTCATAAATGACAAGTCATTGTGGTGGTGACATATCATGATCATGAGTGATATACGCAATGACACAAGCTGTTGTCATGGTGACGTGTCATGCTCATGAGTGATTCTTGATATTTTCATGTTATCATAACAATTCGTAGATGACACGTTATTGTTATGGTGACATATCATGATCATATATGATCATGTCTTGGTGATATGTCAAATGACACGTCATGGTGATATCTCATGATCATGTTACGATGGCACGTCATGGTGACCTGAATAACGACACATTATGGTAATGTCATGACACTGTCATGGTGACGTGTCATGGGGTCAAGAGTGATATGTAATTATGTCATAGCAGCATGCCAAGTAATATGATATGATGACAAGTCATTGTTACATTGACATGGCATGCTTGCGAGTGTCATGTGATGTCAAATGACGTCTTCTGATGAACATCTTTGTCACGAAGTGACATGAAAATGTCACGCAGATGGATCATCCCCCCCTCCATGTACCAAATTCTACACTTTCGACATCGTTATCGACAAAATTTATACAAAATTTTCCTCACTTTTGTTGAAGCGTTTATAAATAAGGGTTTAGGTTGAAAGTTACAATAACCTAATTTTGTAAGTTGCCATTATTAACAAAATATATTTTTTAGGTACTTTCGTATCATACAAGCGCATCCAACAAAGAAGTTGAGAAATTTTTGGTAAGTAATTGTACATTATAGAACTAGGGTAAAGTATGTTTAAAAAAATGTATATTTAAAAGCTACATTCAACTATTGAATAACTTCTCAGTAGGAATAATTAAGCGAAAGTTTACTATTATAAATCTAAAATAATGTTTAAAAGTTTTACAACGTTTGCGAGTCAATGAACCGCCGGAAGTTGCTACTATTAATAGCTAGAACTTCCCTATATTGTTTGTCGCTAATGAAATTTACGCTGGAAACAGAATCACTGGTGTATTTTTTCTTCGGCGGGTTAATTTATCTAGATGGAAGTCGATTCCCCAAACGAATAAAAATTTAATATACCGGAATATTTTTCTGTTGCAGAATTGTCGCGTCCCGTGTGCTGATGAATTGAATTTATATTCGTTGTCTTTCGATGATTTTTCATTAAACGAAGACGAAATGTTATTGGCGTCGATTACTATGTTTATAGAATTAGGATTAGTTTCGAAGTTTAGCATAGATAGAAAGGTAATTACGAGCAATTATTGAAAGTAAACAATTAATTTTCATTTTGTTATTAAATTTCCAGGCTCTGTATAGATTTTTATTAACGGTTAAAAGAAATTACCGAGATGTACCGTATCATAATTGGAGACACGCTTTTAATGTAGCTCAAATTATGTTCGCCATTCTCATGGTAAGTTTTAAAATTAATTACAAAATTAACCGCATGGTTCGTTTTAATTTATGTATAAAGTAAACGCAGGTATGCAATTTGTACGCAATTTAAGCTTAAGATTAAATCAAGTCGTGTCATTATTCGCGATGTATTTAAGTATGAAGATGAGAACGTATAAATTGTGGCCATCGCCTGAGCTATTAAAACTTTAAATGTAGAGCTTAGTTTTTTGTCGTAGGAGCTCAATAATTTAGCTTTTGTTACGTTATTTAAACACGAACCCTTGGTTTGGATCATGTAAAAGTTTTCCATCCTTCTCACTGATTCAACGGGACATTTTTTTTATAAAAGAAAGAAGTCATTAGAAATATTAGAGCGAAATTTAGAAAAATAAAGTTGAGAGTTCATACAAAATAGCGGCCTTTTTAATGGACGGCGAAGTAAATTGAATTTAATGTTTTTGTATGATAAGGTATTTTGTCTTTGATTGCATGATTAGGCAACTTATATTACACGAGTTCAAGTACAACTATCAATGCTTGAATTGAAGGGGCATGTACTTGACGCATGGGAAATTTTACAAAGAACGTTTTTAGTTATTATCATTTTTTTCATTAACTCATTTTTTCATCCCTTAAATCCAACGTAGTAAACGTATGTAGTTCGTCCATTAATCAAAACAAAGACCGCCATTTTGTATGAACCCCCAACTTTATATCTCTGAATTTCACTTCAGTATGTTCCTTAGCTTAGAAATCCTTTTTCTAAAAAAGTGTTACGTTGAATGAAGGGGAGGGGGGTTAGAAAATTCTTCTACATGGGCTCCATGACTATACTTGAAAAAATTTCGTATCTAATGCGAAAATTTACCAGCAAAAAGAACGATAACTGATAAGGCTGTGTTTATCAAAAAAGTATATTTTAGTACGGAAAATTGTATTTGTGAAATCACACGAAAAAAATTATTTTATACTGGTCACGTTTTGGTCGAATCGAAGAATTTGATTATCTTCAGTAAGTTGAATTGCGTATCAAATCTTCATTTTTGTCCGCGTGTTATTCATTATAAATCCTATTCCATGCTTCTAATGCGAATTTGCGTCGAAATTCGAAAAAAATTCTCCAAATTAAGCGGTTTCGATTTATTTGCAGGGTTGTGAAATGAAAGGCACGTTTAGCGATTTGGAAGTATTCGGGATGTTTGTCGGGTGCCTTTGTCATGATTTAGATCATCGAGGTACAAATAACGCATTCCAACAAAAGTAAGTTTTGAGAATACCTGACTTTGTGAGATTTTATAAAATGGTATTCTCTTAGGGCTGGATCAGCATTGGTTTTATTATATGGTAGCACCAATACCATGGAACATCATCATTTCAATCAAGCGGTGATGATATTAAGCTCGGAAGTAAGTATTCTGCATCAGAGCAAGAATAAAATTATATTTTGCGGGTTAAAATATACCGAAATGGGTATTTTTTAGGTTAACCTCACAACCTCAGTAATACACTACTAACCTCTTTTGAAAGAGAAAAGTATTTTTTATCACTATGAACTCGGATGAGTTATTACAATTGTGGAAAAGTTTGCGCAAGTTTGGAAGTTTTGCGTGAGATACCGTAATGAATTTTTTTCTCTTTGGCACTGTACGTCGTTGACGAATAAGTTTATGCAGTTTGATATAAATTCAAAAAAACGCCGTACTTGGTACAAAAAAAAACTAGAGAAAAAACATTCGTGAGATGAATACGTCAAAGTTGAAAAGTTGAAGGCGTAGATATGATATAAATGCGAGTTATTAAATTGCCTCGAATGTTCCAGGATTTGAATATTTTTTCATCTTTATCAGCTGAAAATTACTCCTGCGTTATGAAAGTACTGAAGCATAGTATTTTGGCGACAGATCTTTCAACGTATTTCCAGTACGTATTGCGTTCAATTGATAAAAACACGGAATATCTCATATCACAATTTTGTTTCAGATTACGTCCACAATTCTTCTCATTGATTGAATCGCACAAATATAGCTGGGATGTCGACGAACACCGTGATATGCTCCGTAGCATGTTGATGACCGCTTCCGATATCGCAGCTTCCACCAAACCGTGGCAAATACAACAACGCGTTGCTAGACTGGTCACCGATGAATTCTTGGTTCAAGGGGATAAAGAACGAAATGAATTAAAAATACAACCTCAAGCGCTTATGGATCGTGAACGTCAGCACGAGTTACCTCAATTACAAATTCGATGGATCTCTGATATTTGTTTGCCATTATATACGGTATAGAAACTGTACTTACTACTTAACTTCTTAAGATTAGAATTGTGTAGCTATTTATATCGTCTTTTTACAGTCTCTTGGTAAAATGAACCCGAAACTGAACGTGATGGCTGATGGAGCCATGAACAACATGAAACAATGGGCTAATCTAGCAACCGATCAAATCAATAGTCATAAGTTTTAGATTTGACCAATGATTTTATTCTTGGACCAATTCGTCGTCGAGTTCGGTGTATAACATTTTAGGTTCAGTGTCAGTTTTGTATTTCCTTTTTAGCATGCTCCATTCCTCTTTATTTAGTTTGTTGAGTTTTTTTCCCCTGTTTTGTATTTGGTTTGGTGGCTCTCTTAATAACAACGCGACAAGTAATACTTGTTAAAGGTTGTTATCATGCGAATTTAAAATTACAAACTGGTTTACAGAGGTGGAACGTGTAGTTGAAATAAAAAATATCTATTTTAATATTATTATACTTTTTATTAATTCTCAGGATTTTAGAACACAAAATATTTATCTACTGTGAATATTTTTACTTTAATATGAATACGTAGTAAATATTAGTACATTTACAACGTATACTGAGAATAGCAATGTTATAGATAATGTATCCGATCGATATTGTCGTGTTAAATATGCCACTGAACTTTTATTAGTGATAATGAAACAGTTTTAGATTACACTAATAGAATGTACATTAGTTTTTAATTTTATATTATTTGTTTTATTATGTTTACACGACGTTATATTCAAATTTAATAAATTTGTTTCATAATATGTAATTAATTTATTCTTCTTGTAAGAAATAGAACTATACACGTGTCAGCGGTGGCGATTTTTAGCACATTTTTGGGAACCCCTCGCGCTACATTTTTACGAAAAGAAATATAGCGGTAATTCCTCGAGAAGAATCGTACTATTCAGTTCATCTCGCCTGAATTATATAGAAAAAAAAAACGGTACAACTCAATAAGTACACTTTATTCACTTTAAGAGGCTTCGAAATACAAATTATTCACATAAAGAACGAGTTCACATAACGACATAATCACATGCTCACAAGTTCCTTCAATGTTACGTTGTGTTTCGCCTAATACAATACATACATAAAACAAATGTCTATTTGAAAATGGAAAGGTATAGCTAAGGTCGTCCAATACATCAACAAAACTTGTCCTGCACTGCTGGTAACGATGTCCACAAGTAAAAAGGTAAAAAATCATAACTACACAATATACAAGGAGAAATGGCAAATTAACAAAAAAGAAAATTTGAGAAGACAGGTAAATTCACGAAGAAGATTCGTGTATAAACTCATCAAAGGTGGGATTATAAAATAGGAAACAAATACACACTCACAAATAAACACGAAAATTATGGAATGAATAACTAAATGATGGTAAAACTTTTCAACCAGTGAAAAATTACATACAAAATCAAAATAAAATAGTTCTGAAGTTATTTAGGTTTTCGTTCTAATTTGATGAATAATTCAAAAGGACAATCATTGCAGTCGGTTTGCTGACGGAATAATTGAGCGTGTTGCCATGCTGTGTCGCCAATACCTCCACTAACTGTTGCTGTTAATGACACTTCGGTTGAGCCTTGGAACGCGGTAGTTTCTAGTAATTTTTTTTCTAAAATGAAACATGATGATTAGCCTATGAAATAATACGATTTTCGAGATAAACTAACCGGCATGTAATGGTACGCAGGTTTCTTCGTTGCATAAAATCCACCTTACATATCCGTTGTGAAATACAACCGACGAGTAAATTATCTTAATCGAATAAATGATGTATCCGGTTCCTTCGGTGGTGAATTTCCATTTAATCATGCCATCATTGGTGCCCTCTGAGAATGAATGAAGATTATCAAATGTGTTAGTTCGAGTGTTTCGATTTCTTACCTGATCTACATAAATAACACATTTTCCAATCGTGTTCGATCTTCCGATAAATGGATTTTTCATCAAATATGCCGTTTTCCCATCCATCTATTACTTCATCCGATTCAACGCGGTAATATTTGTCGAGAGCGGTGGAATATTTCAATCTGAATCTGTAAAATTAATCGATAAAATGAATAAAAACACGTCAAAACGTGAAAAAAATCATCATTTGAACATACTGTTTACGTT
This sequence comes from Maconellicoccus hirsutus, assembly GCA_003261595.1. NCBI lineage: Eukaryota > Metazoa > Arthropoda > Insecta > Hemiptera > Pseudococcidae > Maconellicoccus > Maconellicoccus hirsutus. The sequence goes on along the minus strand of QBDW01005253.1, from coordinate 72,004 downwards.
GTAATTCAATTCCGTTCGGTTTCCATTCGGTAGATTTCTTTTGTGCGGATTTACTTTCCCCTCGACTAATACGCCAAGCTAAAGATCCAGAGGTTCGGCCTCCGAATTGTTTATCGGAATGAGGTGGTGTAAGGAATTCGATACACTCGGCAACACGTCTTTTGGCTAAATATTTCTTACGATCGGGGGAAAGTGATGTTTGTCTGGAAATTTTAAACGACAATTACCAATGAAAAATACATCAAAAGAATACACTCACAATTCTTCGGTAATAGAGAAAATCAGTCTTAATAAATCATCTTCTGCGCATAATATTCGCCTCGATCGTACTTCCGCAAAATCAGTTGTATATCGCCACGTGACATCTTGAACTTCTTCGTTTGAGAAAGCGATAATATACGAAAGTTTTTTATTCCAGCCTTTTTCGTACATGAGAGGCGTATCGAGGGCACCTTCACATGGGTCGCAATGTACCCAACGTTTTAATGTTTGAGAGTAAACCTGATCAAAGAATATCATGAGTCGTTTCATACGACAAAATAACACGCAATAGAAATACCTCGGTCCACACGTGATCAGTTTTGTCCATAACGTATCGAGCTTCTAATCCTATAACTCGGCAAAATAACGTGAAACAATTTGCCCACTCGCCGCATCTTCCAATTCGAGTCTTTAGTAATTGAGCGGGGTTATTGTATCTTGGAAAAAGTAACCGATCTTTACATTTATCACAATTATAAACCTGAAAATTAATCTCGATAAATTCCGGTAATCGGCTTGTTTTTCACACTATCTAACCTCTATTCTATCAGTATGAATGAATTCAGCCGGGTTCATGCTGTATCCTTGAAAGGTAGATGATGATTTACATTTTGAACAAATCGGATTATTCATCCATTGAAAAAATTCCGTTTTAAACCACACGATTAATTCGAATAATAGTCCGAATTCTTTCTCAAATGTTGAATTTGACTTGGCAATACGTTCGTCGCGCCTTTTTCTTAATTCTTCGAGAGGCATTTGTTCTCGCGCAGCTTGCTGTAGTGTTTCATCTTCGTATAGTAGTACTTGGTCTGATAAATTGCGCAATTCTTTCAAGAAACTTATGGTTCGTTTCTGTAGAAAAATACAACGTAGAGGTGATTCTTTCGAATAAGGTAATAAAATACATCCTGACTTACTACGTTCAAAACATGAGCGCTATCTCTTAATTTCGATTCATATTTTCGTCGACTGATGCTAATAGCTTTTCTAAAGTCTTTCAATACTTCAAGAGGAGCACTTTCTGGTAAAACTACCGCATCGTCGGCCTGCCGTGTTAAATGTACATAGTAAATATATGCATACTAGAAAACACTGATACAGTTCATAAATCAACGTAAAATTTACTTCTTCGAAACCCAACATGAATAGACAATCCATTGCTCCGATGGCCGGTATAAGCTTATTAGAAACGATGTCATTTCCTAGACGTAATCTTCGGAATTTAGGATTTTGCGGAGAACGTAATATATTGTCTATAATCCTACTAAATATATCGGTTACTTCCAAGTACACCTGGTATTCGTTTTCTTCTAAACTTTTCAGAAGCTCGGACATTTTGCTGACAATTGACTCGCGCGAACCGTATCATTCAAACTGAAGACAATTTCATATTTATCGTTACGTTGGAAAGATTTTCATCGTCAAAACCTGCAAGTCATAGGAACACGATTATTCCTTGTTTTCTGAAATTATGATAAGAGAATTCACAGAAGAGTAAATACAGTTGGAGTTTTTTTTTTCAACAACAGTAACGAACCTACAGGAGTTTTTAGAAAAAACGCGAAGCAGTGTTGCCTATTACGAGAAATTTAAAAACTGGTACAAAAAATTGGCATGTCTGCTTCATTGTCAAAGAAAAAAGCCGCCAAATGCAAATTTTCAAATTTTATTTGAAAGTTTGTGTTTCTCTCTCATGTGTAACTACATACGCAAAGCATGATGGGGTTGTGATCGTTTAGAATCATGTATTCGAGATAATTTGAAATTTTCGCCAAATTTCAAGATGTTTACTTAGCTCAGATTGTCTTTCCTATTCATTTTATAAGTTTGGTCATAAGACAAATCCAAATTTATGATGAGGCCTGAGGCGTTTTTTAAAGGAGTTGGGATATCTTGAGAGAAAATAATTTCGAAACAAAACCTATTAGAAGTGAATGAGAAACGACGGCAAATTTTATTCTTCTGAATAATAGATTCAACAAAGAAATAATCCGCATTTTTCCAAATTCAAAAACAATAATAAGAGAAAGAGTACGAAGTAAATATCAACTACCTACTAAAATAAATCCTGTATTCGAAAACTTGAACAAATTATTATTTACATTTCATTCTTACGTCGACTAAAATCGAATAATTAAATAATTCTCACAAACGCACCAACCCAACGAACCCTTTCAACCCGCACTTCGATCGCTATAGCAACCATGACAACAAAACCTAACATAACATTTCAGTAACACGATGAAAAAACCATAACGTGGTTTTACACTGCATCATGGAGATCGTGAAATTCATCGTTGATAAATTAAATAAACCTCCTTTCGAAAAAAACCTGAACATAATCTCGTTCGATTCGCTTTCATCGGAAGAACTCCTACAACACCTCTCAGATGTCTTGCAGTTCATCAGCGACCAAGAAAAAATCGACATCCATGTCGAAGAATTAGAACAAACGATCGTAAGAATACTCAGTATGTTAGTAGTAGCAAGATACCAGCCTCTGCAAGACTCGCCGGTAATATTCCGTCAAAATTTGGAACAATGCGATAAACAAACCATATACAAATTGTTACAATGGTTATTATCGAACGTAGACGACTTAAAGAAACGTATGTACTTGGCAAAATTCCTCGTCAAAGTTGACGTCCCCAGCGACATCCTAGGTGACTCCGATATCGCCTCTTTACACCAACAATACATCCAGTTGATCGAAGAATTCAAGAAAATTCACAAAGAAAGCGCACTCGCTAAAAATGTGAATAAAATATCAATATCTGAGTTACGCTCAGATGGAGTTACGATGGAAAAAGAAAAGGAAATTGTAACCAATCGTATATACCATATAAAAAAAAAAATCGATAGCTTACCTAATATCACTGCTTTGCTTCGTGCCACACATAATCTCAGGTTGGAATACGATCGTAAGAAAGAAATCGCCTGGCAACAGCAAGAGGAATCGGTAACGATACAGCAATGTCAGCAACGCCTGTATAGACTTTCTCAGCAATTACAAGAATTACAAAAACGTTCCATTGGTTTATCGTCTGAAGCATTGTTGAAAAAATTAGAAGAGGAAATCTACGTTACTTCGTATATTGCTAATCAAAAACTACCACGGGAATTAGAACAACAAAAAAAAGAAAAAGATATAATGCAAAATATTGCTTACTCTTCGAATATAACGAAATCGTCGAACGAACAACTAGAATCAAAAGTTCAATCGATCTCTCAGCATATAAATCAATTGGTAGAGAGTCGTCTTTCGTCTTCTAACATCGCAGACGATAAAACCGTCCTGTTTCGTCAACAAGCCGCCATTGTGGCTCGAAAAAAGGACAATTTAGCCGAGAAATTCTCCGAGCTTAAGAAACAACTTCAAGAAATACGCTCTAAATTACAAGACAAGCAAGAGAAACTAGAAGAAATGGCGGGCGAAGGAGGCGTTATATTAAAAAGCAGCGAACATTTTCAAGAATACGTTAGTAAATTACGTACACGTAGTTTGATTTATAAACGTTACCGTAGTGATTTAGCTACTTTGAAGGCAGAAAGTGGAGTACTTTCGAGAACCGTTGATATACTTCGATCAAAAGCCGATCAACTTGGAGTTGATTTATCTAAACTAGAGGATATTCAAGATTCCGAAAATGAATCAGACGTGGAGAACAAAAACAGCGAAACTTTACTCACACTGATTACCCAACTCACCGCTAATATTTCATCGCAGAAAGCCAAACTGACGCCGCTTGTTTCCAGCGTTAAACCTTTACAGGAAGAAATAAGACAGCTGAATACAGAACACGAAGAGAATAAACGAGTCTACGACAGAACGAATATGTCGTTGAATACCAACCTCACGAAATTAATAAACGAAGTTAATTCGTTGGAGGAACATCATAACAAAACTACCAACGAGATTAAAAACCTAACGGAAAAAATTCAAAAAGCTAATGATGACTTGAAACGAGCAATAGACGAATTCCAAGCCACTCTTGATAAAAATAACACCAAACCTTTGGTCAAAGAAAGATTACAACAGCGTATAGCCGAAGAAGAACGAATCAATCGTATGTTAAAAGAAGAACGGAAACAAGTCCGCGATAGCGAACAACTCAGTATGAAGCAAAAAGATGCCTGGAATAATATCTGCTTATTGATGCAGGTGAAATTAAGATGCTTAGAGCAGGAGAAGAAATCATACAACACGATAATGCACAAAGAACGTGGAGCTGAAACTTTAGTTTTGTTGTGATAAATAATCTCGTAGGTTTATTAAAACAAGACATGTTATTTGTTAAATTAGAAATAAAGAACAATATAAAATTATATTTGAACGATTTGGGCAATCAATTCAATAACAAAAAATTATTGCGATACGACGACCGTATTCGCTAAATCGTGGTTTAAATTTCTAATTAATACGTGCATCATGCTGGGTTCGCTATCTTTGAATTTTCGAATGGCCTTTTCACGTGTTTTCTCCCAAGCAAACAAATCTCTGCATAAACAAAAAATCATCAATTCGAGGCATTTATAAAAATATTCTTCAACTCACGATCTGAAATACCTGAATATTGGTCGAACATATTTCATGCGTCCCTGTCGCGTAGCGAAATCCAACGCTTCATCAACTTTTTCCTCCCATCTCGATCTAATACAAAGTCTTAACCATCTGTAAATCAAGATCATTAATTTTTTCATTCAAAAGCCAAGTAATCAGATGAAATACGTTAATTGACCTGAATTTAATTTCGGTATTTTTGATCGAACTCATGTCATACAACGCGTCCAATTTCTTCAACCTCTCCAACGGTAATGGCTCGCGTTCTAATAATAAGGCACAAAATTCTTCCACTTGTTCGGGGATAAGTAATTTGAAATCTTCGGCGCTGGTCGGTATATCATCGTCGGTTTTCGCATTGGCCCAGGCATCCACTAATCTAACGACGGCTTCTTGCATGGTACTATCGTATCTAAAAAAGATGACAATTTTTAGACATTACTATAAGATGGGACTTTCAATAGAACATGTGTCCATGAAACCTACTGAGGAATATATGGTGGCATTCCTGTACTGAATAACCACAAATCCCAATCAATACTTTTCATATTTTCTTCGTCGGCGAAATACGTCAACAGGTGGTTTTTGAAATCATCCGTGTCAACTGATTGATATTTAAATTGACTAAAGTATGATCTTAGAAAGGGCTCGAATTTATCTGCGAAAAAAAATCTTGAAATGTTTCCACACGAAGGATGAATTTTTCAAAATACGAACCGGCTCCGCCGACTAGTTCTTCTAAGTAAAACAAAAACGTGTGGCCTTTTTCGTACGGACATGTTGAAAAAGCGTCATCTGGATCGACTCCAGTTAGATTCACAACCAATTTGGTGTACGGGCTATTATCTCCGAGCGTTTTTATCTGAAATATAATTTGATACAGGTTCAGAGTAACGTATGAATCGTATGACGATATGAGTCGATAAGTGTTAGGTCATATTTAATCTTTGACGACTTTTTACTGATAAGATTACTAAATGTGAATATTTCTACATTAGTATATCATTTTTACATAATTTCCTTATCGGAAAACATGTAACTTTTGTCTTTTTTTCACAAAAAATGTTGAAAAATTAGCAAATGTAAATTAAATATTTTGAAAATGTTATACCGATTCAATAAATTACAAACCGATTGCTTTAAATCTTTGAGACCACCGATGGCACAAAAATGTCGATACGGTTCACCTTTCAGACGTCCGTTAATTTTACGTTCAATAAACGTAGTAAATCCTTCGTTAAGCCAAAAATGCTCAAAATTCTTAATCGATACTAGATTTCCAGTCCAGCTATGGGCTATTTCATGAGCTACCACAGAGACCAAACTACGATCACCGGTCTGAAAAAATCTCAAATTGAAAGTGACATAATAATACACCAAAATTAAATCCCATTCATTTACCAGCAAAGTAGGTGTAATGAAAGTCAAACAAGGGTTTTCCATACCGCCAAAAGGAAATGAAGGAGGTAACACAAGTAAATCGTAGATTTTCCAGACATATGGTCCACAAATATCTTCGGCTGTTTTTAACATTATTTCTGTCTTGGAAATGAATTCACATAAATATACAGTTCTAATGACGAATACCACAAAAATAAATTACTTCGGCGAATTCATAATTAGCTTTCTCCAGAATTTCGGGTTCACACCATACCGAAGAACGAGGTCCTAACCGTCTACTTTCCAGATTACCGACGGCAATGGCAACCAGATATGCCGGTATAGGAACTGTTTGATTGAAAAAATATTTCTTTTTGCCATTTGCCAACGATGTAGGCTCTTTTTCTTTAACTGCGCTCATTAACGCGACAAATTCTTCGGGTACGGTAACCTTGAATAAATAAATATATTCAATTCTCTTATATTGAGTAGTTTAACTATGTCAGGGTCTTACAGTAGCTCTGTATGTGCCTTTCACAGAAGGTGTATCTTGGCATGGTATAATAGCTCGACAATGATCCGGCTAAACAATATGAGATAATTAGTTATCGGTTGTTTCCTTCAATTTAACAAATAGCTAATACGTACTTGACACTGACTAAAAACATAAGGATGTCTTTTTCCCGCTGTTTGACTTGGTTTTAGCCATTGTAAAGCGGTAGATTTAGGATCAGTATCGTACTCTACGGTGATCAGTATTCTGAATAAAAGTATAATCAGTAAAAGATTTATAGCACGGAGTGAAAAAGACAGTATACCTTTTAGCTGTCGTATGAGGTAAATTAATAGTCAATTTACTACCAAATGTAAGAATTGGTTTATCAAGAGTGTATTTCAACTCATTTTTATTTTCTTCGGCGTAAATTCTCTTAATATGAAGGTTTCTCGTATCAAGTATCAATTCTTTGGCATCATCTGACTTCAAATAAACAGTTAAAGTGACGGTCGAAACAAATACGCTTCGAGTGAAGTCTACATCATAATGGACGTCCATGTGCTGGACGATAGCTTGATCTATTAAACATACATATAATTATACACTTCAATCCCTACAATCTAAGTTTTCAAAAATCTTCAACTTACCGGGATTAGAATAGGATCCAGGATCACCAGCACTTAGTCGCGGCACTCCCATTTTGTAGCAATAATAATAGTACTCGATAAATCGCTTCTTTCTTAAAGATTGAATATAGGTTATAAATGTTTGAGCTAAGTGTTAAACTATTTGAGTTTGATTGATAAGAAGTCTAGCACCTGTTGTAATTGTTGTTACTTGAAAAACGCTTTACTTCCCGTTGATTTCCACTCTACTTGACAGTTCGGCGGCCGGCGCGGGGGTTCCCTTTGTTTCTACTAACACTACTATCTACCGTTTCACCTCTCGCGGGTTTTTGATTTTCCTCTTTCCTCTTCCCCTTGTGATGTTTTGGTCGTTTAAAGACAGAAAGCCATGATATTCTGACGTTATCTTTTTACCTTCATTTTACCGTTATTACAGTTATTACGGAGAATTACGAAATTAAAACTGAAAGAAAATTGATAAAAAATAAATAAAGTAAAAATAAAAAATAATTTAATTTAAATTCTTGATTTATGTGATTTAATCAAAGATTTAATTTTCAAGACCAATTTTCAATTTTTATCTCTAATTTCAAATACAAACATCAGCTCATCGTTCAATAAAATTAATGTAAAGTCAAGACTCAAGTACAATGCTTCCGGTTTCAATGATTTAAACGTCGAAATAAAGTGAAGGAATAATAACGAAGTTCTCCTTCAACGTATTAAATCAATTAGTTTTATTAATTATTCACAAAATTATCATAAGTAATAGGCGAAACTTCAGTCTCATCAACTGTCAATAATATATGAATTTGTTAAAGTAATTCTTCTCTTCTTCAATTCATTTGACATTTCTAAAATTTATCGAAAATCTTCTATCTTTTTCTTATTCTTCCTGTTACTGCTGTAATGAAATAAAAAAAATCGTATTATGATATTTTTTAGTTCAATGCTATAATACATCACTACAAAATTGAGAAAAACTTGAATGTATTTCACATTTTGCATGGATAAGTAGTTAAGTACTGAGTAGATATAGGTAACTCAAACATCGACGAAAAATATTACTTATGAAATAATTACGGCGAATTCAAAGATAAACTCACCTACTTCTTATGCTCTTTATCCACAAGACCATCTACGGGTAAAAAATGAATAGTACCTCAAATCGAAGTACCCCTCCTCCTTATAAAAGTTCTGGAAAGAGACGTTGATAATTCATGACTTGTATTATTATTTAAAAAAGTAATTGGCAAATGGCAACTAGTCATTAAAAATAAAAAAATCCACTAAATATTTAAAATAGACAGCATTAGTTTTTCGAGAATTTAAAAAATAATTGACGATTTTCATTAAATTATGAAAAAAGTATTGAATTTCTGTCAACGTAATTCGAATATTTATTCAAATACGTAATTTAAAGTACTTCAATAAGTGTAAAGTTGTCGATAAGATAGAAAGCTTCGTATATCTCAGTGATCACATTGAAACTACAAAATAGAAAATGAACAAAAATAAACCTTTATCGTATGTAAGTTCAATATTACAATTTCTATTAATCATCACCGGAAGTGTAACAGTGAAATTCGAAAAAACTCAAAAACTCGGCATTTTCTTAGCTTACACGTGTAGTATATTATTAGTACATTCGACAATAGGATTTGCCATGAATTCACCAAATGTCGCAATAATTTCCGAATCATTATCGATGTTTATGATTTCATTTTCAACCCTTACACTGGCTTTGATATTCAAACTACGTAAAAGCGTGTTCACTCGGACAATTGAACGTATGAACAAAGAAGAGGTGTCATTCATACATGCGACAAACTTGAAATATTCTTATCTTTGCAAGTGCATCGGAGGATTCATAGCTTTTTGCGAAGTACCATATCTTATTACCGGGTTAACGACGGGCTTCAAACCTAATGTGAAGTTGGGTACACCAGAATCGCTTTATTTTCCTGGTTACATACCGTGGAATTACGACACCCCGATGAAGTACATTTTCAGCGTATTTTATCAAATGTCACTTCTAGTGTATCCTTGGCTGATCAATTACACCACGATGTTGGCATTGGCTGGGTTACATGTTTTTCTGAGCGTTAAATTTTCCGAATTATTGACTTCGGTTCGGGATTTAAGGAAGATTCCGGGGAAAATTCGAAGTAAGAGGATTCATGATGATGAATTGTTGTACGATAGCTTAATCAGAGTGATCAAATGTTATCAAGATTATAAAAGGTATGATTAATATTCTACCAATGTATTTCAATTTCACCTACGCTACCGAAGATAAATTGTGGTAATATACTTTATATGTATTTATGATTAGATTTTCAAAGGAACTTGTTTCCTACTACAGTGATTGTTCAGGAATCGTGTTATTCTGCGTGATGTTTTGTTCAATATGGAATATAGCTGACTTAGTCGACGTAAAATTATCATTTTTCGCTACTCATTATTTCATTTTATGCATAATAATAGTTTTCAATTTTCATTTTTAATTTACATAGGATCAAATTTCAACTTCTGTGAAAAGTAAAAACCTTTGTTTATTGATTTACATGACTGTTTATTTGCTTATGATCTGCTATCTTGGGGAATATCTTCAAAATTCGGTAATGATTACTTATCTATACTTGTTTATAAGCATGTTTATTAAGCGTAATAGTTTCTATTAATACGCCATTTTTTTTTTAAATTAACAGGATGATAAAATAAGAAAAGCTTTGTACGATATTTCATGGTACTCGCGGTCGATTAAATTAAGAAGAACAATTAACACGTTCATGTTGCATACTCAATTACCATCAACAAATGTAAAAGCCTATGGAATGATTCCAGTCAATATGAACCTATCATTGCGTATGCTGAATAATGTATATTCAATGTTGAATTTGTATCGCACAACGTACCGAAACAAATCTTATCATTATGGATAGTAAAGATGTTTTTTTCAAGCTTGTACGTGATGTCACTTTTGCAATCCTCAAGTTCTGATTGAAAAAATAAAGCATCGAAAATTTTCTTATTTTGGAATTCGTTGAATTCAAATGCCCCTTCAATATTAGCAACGGCATCTTTATCGACAATCAATAACGAAAGCTATACATATCCCTTCCTCATACCAAAAAAACAAATAACCTATGAAATTTGAATTGAAAAAACGTTTTACTTTTCCAATATATTTCACCCTATAATCATATTTTCAATAAAATTCTTTGTTTTATCTCATTAATTGAGCAGAAATAATATTGACTTCTAACGTAATAACCAATCAATTTTTATAGTTACCGACATACCTACTATAATGACTTTATATATTTATTTACTATTTTCGGTGAATAATAAATAAAGAAAGAGGAAAACATTTATCAAAACATTGATCGGTACTCGAACTCATTCATTTTACTACAGTTTGACTTTGAAATTTTTTCCAATTTTAATAAATTAACGCAAAATTTGAAAATGTCGAGGTCAATCGCTGAAAAACTTTTTCTCTCAATCCGCGATAATAAATAAAACCCTTTGAAAGTTTTTTGTAAAGGAAAGTGTCACTACTTGGTGTTCACTTTTTGCACTGTCATCTAGCTTGTAATTATGACCTATATTGATACAGAAAAACAACTCTCAAAGTAAGTTACTTCCTGATCAAGTGTTACCTCCACAGCTTTTCTGCTCGTGAAATTCAAAGAACTTTTTGTAATAGATAACAAAACAACATCATCTATTGATGTCGTTTATAGCTGTAAATCGCGCGTTTAATTTTTAATAATGAAGAATAAATCTTACATATCTTTAATTTTGAAATTTCTTATGTTTATGATTGGAATTAAACGGTATAAAATTAAAAATATACAACATATCGGAATCATCTTGGGAGCTATTAGTTACATTGTTACATTTTATTCGCTGATCGGTGTCATGATGAAATCATCCGAAATGGTGGTAAAATCGAAATCATTTTCTTTAGTTTTCGTTTTGATTACAACCCTTATAATGATCTGTTTAACTTACATTCGAAAACATGTTTTTTTTCACGCAATTGAGTTTTTCGACAATGCAAAAAACATCAACGTCATAAAAGTCACGAATCAAAATTACATGAAGTTAATTTTTTGGATATGTGTGTTGATTGTTCCTTGCGAAATATCGTACTTTTTGTCCTCTTTAGCAACGGTTTTAGACCCCGATATTAAATTGGGTATGCCCGAATCTCTGTATTTTCCTATGATCATACCATGGAAACACGACACACCAGCGAAATACATTCTTACATTATTTTACCAAGTTCTTCTCATATCATATTCTACAACCCTCTATTATACCACAATCTTGGCGTTAACTGGTCTTTATACTCTTTCAATTAATAAATTAATTAAAGTGTTGAAAAGTATCGAGAGTTTGCAAGATTTTCAAGACGTAGGTATATCATATGATTTATCGGAAAAATTCATTCAGGTTGTTCGTCAGTATCAAGATTATAAAAGGTGATAGAATATTGAGCTTTATATTTTAGTCAAATTAGACGTGTAAAATACCTATTTAATTTACTTTGTTTTTTCAGTTTCACGAATGGTTTAGTATCGAACTTCAATGACTTTGCTAGTTTAATATTGATGTTTATATTTGTATGCTCAGTATGGAATACAGCTGTTATAATGGATGTAGGTAAATCACCATCACTACTACATTTGATGAGTGTCTACACTTCGCATTAATTTGTTGTGGCATGTTTATATTCATCATTTTTTCTCTTTGTTAATTCAGCCTAGCTCGATTACCGTTAAAATTGCCAACATTTCCTTCATTGTTATCTTATTCGCACATTTATTCGTCATTTGTTATGTTGGAGAGCATCTCCGAGAAGGTGTAGGTAATATTTAGAATGCATGTTTATCAATTTATCATGATTGAAAAAAAAATCGTTTATTTTTTATTAACAGGATGACGACATAAGAAAAGCTGTGTATGATATTTCATGGCATACTAAATCGGTCAAATTCAAGAAAGCACTTAATCTTTTCATGTTACACACTCAAATTCCCACTCAAGTCAAAGCTTTCGGGATGATTTCGGTTGATATGTCTTTATCATTGAAAACATTAAGTAATATGTACTCCATATTGCATTTGTATCTTTCCAGCCGTAAAAATTAATCTTGATGTAAAAGTTTAGCGTCCGATTTAGCTTTGTATAAGTCATGTCAAGTAAAATTGAAAAAAACCTACGAAGGAGGTAGGCAATTCATGTACTTATTACTTTGTGAAAATAAATACAGATTTTTTTTGCCTAAAACAAACGAATATGCAGGTATTAAGTAGGTACCAATTTTCTGAAATATCACTTGCTGATAACACAAATCAAGTAGGTAAGGTACCTAGTCTACCTAATAATCACAATGAAAACAAACAGTCGAAAAAATAGAAGTAGGCCTACTCGACGTGGAAAATTTTCTCAAATTTTTCTCGAGTTTATTTTGAAAAGTGGCAATTATCAGGCTTATACAAGTTCGTTAAAAATGTATTTTACACGTACCGATTAATCTTTAATTTGAGGAATTTTTTTTGTATTTTCGTAATATTACGGATACCACGACGTAACGAGTAATACTACGAAACGCAATCTTATAAATAGATAAAATTTCAACGGTATTTTGTATTTGCGAAGAAAAATTTCAAGACTTTGAAACGCTGGTTTTGCGTGTTTATTTGAAATTCTTTCAGGCAAGCGTGATTCTCGGCGACTATCAATTATTTTCGTCAATAATGAAAAGTCACCCATACAGAGAAAAATTCAAATTATCGTTTCACATCGTTGAATCCGAAATTAATTTATTTAAGGGGATGGCGATTAAAGAAAAAATAATCGTAGTTTAAATTAAAGGTTGAAATGTTCGCAAAATGATTCGTTGATATACAAACAAGCCACTCGATTGGAAAAGATCAAATGAAAGTGACAAGTCGTACTTATGCTCTTTGTGATTTTATAATTATTTTTGTAAAGAAATGTTACCGAAGAATTTCGTTCGCGGATTATTTCTGTTTATTTTCAAGTTGCGATTGATCAGTGTAACTTGAAAAATTGTAATATTGAATGTGCAATGTTATTTGTTAATTGCTATTTGTAAACTTAAAAAAAAAACACCTATAATACAAAAATTAATGAACGGAATAATAGCTACGATTTCATCGGAAATGCGATTTTTGTACGTATTCAAATAACGAATATTTCCAATTATGAGAATAAAATTACCAATATCTTATATAAAGTTTTTATTCGAATGTCTTTTAATCATTACCGGAAGTATAAAATGCAAATATGAAAAAATGCAGCGTATTGCAGTCTTCTTAGCAATCATAAGTTATCTTTTGTTGGCTCATTCCATAACCTTGTTGATAATGACTACATCAAATGTCTCCATGATATCAGAATCGTTATCAATATTGATAATAATAATTTCCACGTTTGCGATGTGGTCTGTAGTGAAATCACATAAAAATGTATTTCTTCGCGTCATCGAAATCATCGATCACGAAGAATTACAAAATATCAAAAAAACCAACACGGTGTTTATAAAATTACTAAAAATTTGTATAAAAATAATATTATTCTTCGAATTGGCGTATTTCATATCAGGCACAACAATGGCGTCACATCAGCAGGTATCATTAGGTTCACCCGAATCACTTTATTATCCTGGTTATATTCCTTGGAGCTATGATACTCCGTTGAAATACGCTCTCAGCGTATTTTATCAATCTCTCCTTATGATATATCCTTTCATGATTAATTATTTCACAATGGCCTCGATAGCTGGTTTTTATTCTGTAAGTGATTTCAAATTCACTCAGTTAATTGAATCAGTCGAGAATTTACAAAATACAAACACCATGCAAGCTGATTTGATTTTGCTGGCGAAGTTCTACCAGAATTGGAAAACGTAAGTATTTTGATATTTTGTATAGTCAGCCGGAATAATCACGTTGAAATTTTCAGCCTCTCTAAAGAAGTTATCTCTTTTATCAGCGATTATTCTGGAATAATATTGTTCTGCGTGATGTTATGTTCGGTGTGGAATATAGCCAATTTAACAGATGTAAGTTAAAAGAGAGATTTAATATAAATATATTTATTTTAAATACCAATTTGTTGCTAATTTCGCAGAATGAGATTCCTGTTTCGGTAAAAATCAAGAACTGCTGCATGCTTGTGTATACCGTCGTACATTTGTACATCATTTGCTACCTCGGGGAATATTTCCAAAATACGGTATAAATTAGGAACATTCACGATGACATTTCAAGTTCCCTATTTTACGTAATTTTGATTTTTAATTTTTCGCAGGATGATAAAATTAGAAACGCCATTTATAACGTTTTATGGTACAAGAAACCCAGCAAACTGAGAAAAACGATGATTATCTTGATGCTACAAACAAATTTCGAGATAACAGTAAAAGCTTACGGAATGATTCCAATTAACATGAGTTTGTCTTTACGAATGCTACAAAGTATTTATTCCACGTTAAATGTGTATCGTGTCGGTTACAGAACAAGAATTTAATGTATCTCGAAAATACCTCGGAACAGGTTTGAAATACGTAAAAATTCGCAACAATGAAATTACGTAGGTTGAGTGAAATATTCATGAGATTCACGTAGTTGTCAGCTCGTTTCCATTTTAGGAACTGATTACCAAAATAAGTTGAAAAATTACCAACAGTGATAGGAATAATTGAGAAATATCGAAATGATTCAAAAAGAAAAATCTTCAAGATTTAATATTGAAAAAAATTAAATTGTACTCAGCCAACATAAATTCATATAAGTATAACAATATGCATAGCATAATTTAATAACATATCACAATAAAAAAAATAATAGTTGATGTGCGAAAAGATACGTCTTCAAATCATCTTCGTCATGTTGACACACATGATTCATCGCACTTTCGTTGATTCATACGATAAGTATATCATGTAATAATGCTAAAATGTGTAACTTCGACAATACATCGTGATTTTTTTGAAAATTCATTCCTTTTTCAAATATCAAACGGGAACTCGGGATGTTTCTCGACACTGTAAAAAAGTAATCAATCGATGTAAATTTATTAATATTCGTTTAAAATTTAGTAAACGTGCTTAATCAGCGTCGTGACTAATTATTATTCATGCACATGAACATACCAGCTATCAATCGATCTTTGGCTACCTACATCTTTTATCGCTTTTATTAATGTAAACACAAATGCTACTAATTATCGATTGAATTGAACGCATTTTCAGCAGGTGAGTCAAGATCGATTGGACACCCGGTATTTCATCAGTGATGTCAACATACTCAAATAAAACACTAGGTAAAGATTGCATCATTTTGGCGTTTTCATGTCTTGGCTATGGCACAAAAAAGCGTTGAAAAAAAGCGTCACGCCGTTATCATGACGAGGTGCCATGCTCATGAGTGATGATCTCAATATTTTCATGTCATGATAACATGTCATGGATGACAGGTCATTGTTATGGTGACATATGATCACGAGTGACATATACGATGACACAAGCCGTTGTCATGACGACGTGTCATGCTCATGAGTGAAGCGGATTTTTATGAGCTAAAAAACCCAAAATATGCGCATATAATATGTGCTAAAAACTGAAAATATGCATATGTTTTTCGAAAAATATGTAGAAAATATGCTGAATCAATATGATATTGTTGGAAAGGTTTTGAAATTATTCACAAAAATTTCAATTTTTAAAGTTATTTTTTTATGTTTTATTTGATAAATATGAAAAATTTTAATTGGAAGAATTTTTATAATAAAATTGAATCATATTTGTGATTTAGCATTTCAAATTATTTACAATGAAATTTCTTCGATAATAATTCGAAAATTAGTTCCATAAAAACAAATGTGGAGAGCTAGTGAAGTCATCTACATTTGAAAATTTTTTGATATTGAGGAATCAAAAAAGTTGAAAATTGAAAAATATCGCCAATATGCGGTAAAAATGAAAAAAATTTAAAAATGTAAGGAAATTTATCGCCATTGAACGGCCAAGTGTCATAGTCATGACTCATGAGTGACATAATCATGTTTTGGTGATATCTCGTGATCATATCATGATGACATGTTATGGTAATATGTCATGACGTTATCATGGTAATAAGCGTGGTGATGATAAATGCGATGACAAATCAGGTGATTATTTTCTCCTCTCAAAACGTGTTGTGCGTTGTATATTCATGTTTAACGAAAACTATAATTTTTTCATGTCATCATACTATGTCGTAGATGACTATTCATTGTCATGGTGACGTGTCATGGTCAGGAGTGACCTGTGATCATGTCATGGTATCATGTCAAGTGACATGACATGATGACAGGTCATTGTTACAGTGACGTGGCATGGTTACAAGTGGCATGTGACATGAAATGACGTCTTCTGATAAACATCATCGTCATGCAGTGACATGAAAATGTCACACTGTGTTGCGGACTTATGCGCAAACTGATGCTTTATTGTACAGAACGAATACTTCGAACTATTTAAAATTATACTTCACGTACTTACCCTGGAAAATGTTCTTGAAACAATAGTAACCGACCAGCGTTTCCTTGATCTAACCCTTTTATGATCTCCATATCTTCATCTTCGATTTCGAAATCTACCACCTAAAATAAAATCAATAAAAAAACGCCAAGTATATTTTCATGAAAGGCAGCTGAAGAAAAAAGCTGAACTTGAAACTACCTTAAAATTCTCTTGGAGCCTTTTTTCATTCGTACTTTTTGGAATAACAACTATACCTTGTTGAATGATAAAATGAAGCGCAATCTGAGCGGGGGATTTTTTATATTTTTCAGCTATTTTAAGCACCGCAGGATTTTCCATGATACTTAAAACCTCTTTACTAAAATAAAATTATTATTAGAAATAACCGAAATAATACATATTTAATTATCATGTCATCATACCCGAATCTTTTCATTGTGCCAGGAGTTCCAAGAGAAGAATACGACGTTATGACGATATTTTTCCCTTTGCAGAAATCGTACATTGGTTTTTGTTGGAAATTGATATGCAACTCGATTTGTAAATTAGCCGGTGGTATTCTGCAATTATCTAAAATTCGTTGAATTTGTTTAATGTTAAAATTCGATATACCGATTGATTTCGTGAGACCGGCGTCCACTTGTTCTTCCATAGCCTAAGAACAATAAAACAAATTTTAATTGTAAATAGGTAATAGAAACGCATACACGTTTATAGATACTATGATGAAAATCAGTTCCACAACTGAGATAAGACTTGCGAACTATTAAGCGGTTTTTAATTTTAAATGTGCATTGATCAGACAGATTGAATTTGATCATTAGCCTTCATGAGAGTATTCTTACTTTCCACAATGCAATGTGATCGACGTCGTGGTCCAAGAGCATTTTACCATCTTCACCTTTGGGAAATACTTCTTCACCGTCGATGAAACCAAATGGCGCGTGAATCAAGTACATATCGAGATAGTCCAGTTTTAAATTTTCCAGTGATTTTTTCAAATGTTTCGGAACAGATTGTGGTCTGTAGCCGTTAAATGCCAACTGTAAAGTGAATAAGTGAAATATCCATAAATATTGCGAACTAATTACATTTTCACCACGTGACATGGCTTGCAAGTGATGAGAAAAATGAAATTAAAAAACGTGTATACCTTCGTAGTAATATAAACATCTTCTCTTTTCAATTTACCCGAAGAAAACCATTCCTGTAGAACTTTACCGATAACATGTTCGTTAAAGTACGCAGCAGCCGTATCAATATGTCGATACCCGACTTCCAACGCTTTATTCAGAGCCTTCTCCAATTCTTCATCGGTAGCCTGAGATACAAAACTACGTTAAATTCATCCTTCATCGTAAAATACAATTGACGTTTCACCAAAACGTTCTTACACCAATTTCCAACTCTGCGCTCATACTTAATTCATATTAATTTACAAGACGCGTCAACGAGAAAATTAGCTTTTCGACGAACCCACATCGTGCGAAATTCCCCCATGAATCATGTTCGAGAAACCGATCCAACTCATGCAATACGAAACGCATTACAGAACCAGACATGTGATTACTTGCACGGTTTATTAATCACCTACGTCTAACGTGGCTAACGAATTTCATCCGCTAGTAAATTGAACTTTATAATGAATCAAGATAACAATGCATACACGTGTCATTACCGGGAATGCGAAGAATGCGTTACAATAAAAAAAAATATCGAGCATTAGCGGCGAAAAAAAAACATGAAAAGATGTCTAAAATACTCACTTGCCAAGTACCATATCCAACAGCGGGTATTTTATTGCCGTCATTTAAATCAAAACATAATTGATCTTTATAACTCATCTTTATTTGATGCAAGTGGCAAAAAATTCACGTAAAATTATCAACACCAACAACACGCAACCAAACGAATAACTTCACCACACAATATATCCAACTAGCAACTGTTCACCGAAGCACCGACTAACCAAACTGAAACAGGTTTCGGTATTTAATAGCATTCATATAAGCTTCCTCGTGACTTCTTGGGGATACCCTGTCAAATGAGTTCACATAGTACGCGTCATCGGTATTTAACAAAACCCGCAATCGATGGCGACGTAAGATATTATAATTTACTGTCATGCAACAATGCCTGCCATAAAAATCAATTACTTTTCCACTATCAATAACCCGGATCGGTTTCGATAACACGTGAGTTGTCATGACATCCGGATTTTATTCACAACGAGCAAGGTCATCGAATTACTTCGATCGTCTAAATTACACAATTTAGGTTAGATTTGAAATAATTGACCAAAAATTTTCGTTTACGAGTTTACAAAATGAGATGGCGTTGGCACGTGGCAGAATCACGTGATCAATTATAATCTAAAAATAAATTCGGACTTCATTCTCACTATTCCACTTCGGTCACTAATTTTTTTCATAGGTAGTTGCTTCGTTAAATCTTATATACAATTAAATTCCCGTATCATATCAAATATCAATGGATACGAGAAATAAAATCGAGACGACCTTGAAATTACATAAACCCCTCCACCTAGACAACTAAAGAATTGAAAGCTTGTTACGCAGCACGTAAATAACTGATAAATTAAAATTCAGTAGAAGCAGGAGAGCAAAGCGTCGTTACATGTAAACGAATATTCTCGATGACATTGAAATTTTTAAATGTGTATCATCAACTAAGCATTATTTTATCGGTTTGATAATGAAATAAAGTTTATTTGGAATATCTACGTTGGAATGTTTTTAATGAGCGAACAGCGAAATAATGTATGTACAAAAAATTACCTAATGTATAAAATAGGTATGTGACTTTTTTTTTTTACCAAAAATAAAGATATGACTAAAATATACGCTTCACCTCCCCCCAGGAATATATCGAAATATGTAAAAGCAATACGAGAGTGTCATTTCAATGATGCAAATATGTGAAATAAAATGGGACTCGAAATGCACGAATTTTTAATCAGTGACTACCTGATAATAATTGAAAAAATGACTCATAAAAAATAATTAGAAAATAGTAATAATTTTTATATTACTCCTAAAATTTCACCATATATTTTTTTTAGTCATTAAACAAAATTTCTCAATTGGGGTGTTTTTGTGAAGATCGGGGTGACCTTTTTGGGAAACATCACCTCCAAAAATCACCTCAAGCCTCAGTTGCTGTACAAGGCAAAAATTTATGAAAAAAAAATTGAGACAAGTTGGAAAATAAATGGAGAATATTATTTGTAATAAAAATTTTTTCATGTCTCCTAAAATTTCGCTACATTGCCAAATCTCAGATAAAATTCCTTGGCTGGGGCGTTTTTGTGACGTTTGGGGTGACTTGAGAGAAAAAATTTTGAAACAAAAGACGTTGGAAATTCAGTGAAAAACATTTTTTGCAATGAACATTGTTTCTTATTTCATCAAATTTTGCCACATTGCAGCATCCCAAACGAAATTCTTTAGTTGGGGCGTTTTTGTGATATTTGAGGTGACTTTGGAGAAGAAATTTTGAAAAAAAAGTTGCTGGAAATTCAGTGAGAAACATTTTTTGCAATGAACATTGTTTCGTATTTCTTCAAATTTCGCTACATTGCAGCATCCCGAACAAAATTCTTCAGTTAGGGTGTTTTTATGACGTTTGGGGTGACTTTGGAGAAAAAATTTTCAAACAAAAGTTTCTGAAAATTTAACGACAAATATTTCTTGAACCCACAATTTTTTCACATTTTTACAAATTTAGTCTTGATTTGATTTTTTCTCAATTAATGTAAAAATAGTATCAAAATTTAAGAAGATATAAAAAAATTATTCAAACAAAAATGTTCCTAATAATTTGCAACAATTTTTATTTCAAAAATTTTTTCCTCAGGTGACGTCGGCCCTCGCAAAAATGCCCCAACCGAAGAATTTCGTCTAAGATGCTGTAATATAGCAAAATTTGAGAAGATACAAAAAAAAGGTTGATAACAAAAAATGTTCCTCCCTCAATTCCATCAACTTTTTGTTTCAAAAAATGTTTTCTTAAATCATCTCAATTTATACGCACACCCCCTTCCACCCTCCTTAACGTGCATTCCTTATAGTTTGATTTAAAAATGCTTTACGTCCAAAACCGATAAAATTAATAAGAACCGCCATCTTGGACAGAGCCTTATATCTGAAATTAAGAAAAATTGCGAATTGATAACGTCGATTAACTTTTCCACTTCTAATTATCGTTGCAAGTTTTTTCGTGAAAGTGCTTACGATTCCTACATTACTAAACAAACTACATATATATTTCAAATTACATATGGTACTAAAAATAAATAAATCGTTTCCTGTAAAATGCAATCGCAACTTACTTCCTTATGAGTGCTCGAACAGAAATAGATTGATCACAAAATGCACTTTTCAAGCATCAACTTCAACTTTTTGTCAGGTGAGAAAAAAGATCGTGGAAGTTTGAAAGAAAGAAAACAAATGAAATGAAGAGGCGTACTCACCTTATATTAAAGTTTTCAAAATATGTGACTTCGATATTAAATCAAAACCGATTATTTGATTGACGTGTTTTTTGTTACTAATTACCATATCAGGTATATTCTTCAAACAATACATCTAAGGCCCACGTACCGCATCTATATTTTGTTTTTAAATTTAACGTAGCAATGACGATATTTCAAAATTCATAGAAATAAATACCGACTTTGTCGGAATAAATGTAACATAATTAGAACGGCGCCTTATTAAAAGTAAGATATGAATTTTGAAATACAAATGAAACAAAAGCGTAATTTGTATTTGCAAGAAAATATTCCACTATAAAAAAAATATCGTATTAAGCACGATAATTAGTTGAAGCTTTAACTCTGGCTTTAATTTTAGTTATATGCATTTGTAATGATGAAATAAGGTAGATAGCTGAATAGAAATTATGATAAAATTACGCCATATCAAACAAAATGATGTTTTAATTTATGAAATCGTAATTCATTTTCGTAATACGGGGGAGAGATGAAGGGCAGGTGATAAGAAACAGCAGGTGAGTAGCTCTTAGAAAAAAATCTACCTCAACAATCTTTATCACTTTATTATCAAGTTATAAAAATACAAATAAATGAGCAATTAATTTCCTTCATTAATTCAGGAAGCATGAAGGTTGTACTGATAATAGCAAGTCCTCTTTCCCAAGTAATGTAGATATTAAATACGTTTAGATTTTTACCACATCACTCGATATCCCGCTGTAGTAAACTCCACGTTACTTTGATCACATCACGATTCATTTAGCTCGAAAATTAATTCGTAAATATATTTCGACACGTCTTGAGGATAAATTTGCATAAATTTCAATCGTTAATAAAACGTCAAAAAATACCCCTCCGAGGAAACGAATTTCATTCGCCGCTGCGTTTCGTCCTCAATAATTGTGTCAAATGAGTAGAAATGGAATAAAGCTCAGTTTATTCATCCTTGAAATGATGAGGCTGTAACGTTTGCAACTTCCCCTTGTTACTTCCACGTCGATTCCATTTTTATTTATTCTCCAGCGTTATACGCCGCTATGCAATTTCCCGTTTCCGAGTATTTTACGTATTTATATAGTTAATACCAGTCTCTGCCGATGTTTTACATTATGCGTTTTAAAGCTCGACGCGTATTTATTTTCGAATTTAAATAGCAGCCTGGTTCGAGGTATATTTTCAATTCGGTATGTGTAAAAATAACAATCACACATCGTTATGTACAAATCATGTTACTTGTTCCGCGTCGATTGATTCTTTTAATTTTCATATATTGAAAAATAGGATTAAATCGTGCCGTTTATATTGATATGTTTTAACGATACGTATATTGTTTGCAAGCCTATGTACATAATGTACTTGTTGATATTAATAATTGCCTTTTTTTTACGCTAGATTAGCCATCGAGATGTCTAATGCAGTATGCACAGATTTACTTACACAGAATCACCAATACGAGGAAACAGAAGCATAAATAAAGCGCAAAATAACATTTATATCACAACGATTGACTGTTGTAGTTATTCAAGCACCTTCAATTTTCATTTTGTTTAAGGTCTTGAAAATTCAGTATTATATTTCAATGTAATCGGACCCTCAAAATTTATTTGAATTATTTTTTATTACACTTTCTAGTATTTTTTGGGTTGTCTATTTTGACCTCGGTTGTTGTCATTATTGGAAGCGATTTCTTATCACAACTTCATCATTATACTGAAATAAACTAAAAAAATAATTCTTACTTTCTAAATAAAAAACATTTTTTTTTGTCTTTAGTACGAAAGAATCACCTCACGTACAGGTCCGCAACACAGCGTGACATTTTCATGTGACTTCATGATGATATTCATCAGAAGATGTCATTTGATGTTACATGCTACTCGTAATCATGGCACGTCACCATAACAATTACTTGTCATCATATCATGCCACTTGACATGCTACCATGACATCATCATATGTCACTCTTGATCGTGACACGTCATCATGACAATAAATAGTCAACTATAACATGATACGGTGATACGAAAAAATTACATTTCACGTAACACGTTTAGAGAGGAAAAAAAATAATCAACTGACTTGTCATCATATATCATCACCTCGCCTATTACCATGACAATGTTATGACATATCATCATAATGTGTCATTAATCAGGTCACCATGACATGTCATCGTAACACGATCATGAGATATCACCATGACATGTTATTTGACATATCAAGACATAATTATGTCACTCACAACTATAATACTTGACCATTCCAATGACATGAAAATATCACGAATCATTCATGAGCATGACACGTCGTCATGGCAACGGCATGTGTCATCTTATGTCACTCATGATCATGATATATCACCATTAATGACCTGTCATCTATGGCGTGATAACATGAGATCATCATATGTCACTCTTGACCATGACACATCACCATGACAATAAATAGTCATCTATAACATGATACGGTGATACGAAAAATTATATCTTACGTAAAACGTTTTGAGAGGAAAACAATAATCACCTGACTTGTCATCATATATTATCACCTCGCCTATTACCGCGACAATGTCATGACATATTACCATAATGTGTCATTATTCAGGTCACCACGACATGCCATCGTAACATGATCATGAGATATCACCATGACATGTCATTTGACATATCACCAAGACATCACGACTTATCCCGTAATGTCAAAATTCAGGTAACCATAACCTGTCATTATATCATCATCATGAAATATCACTATGACATGTCATTTGACATATCAAGACATAATTATGTCACTCACAACCATAATGCTTGACCATTCTGATGACATGGAAATATCATGAATCATTCATAAGCATGACAAGTCGTTATGACAACGGCTTGTGTCATCGTATATGTCACTTATAATTATGATATGTCACCATAAAAATGACCTGGCATTCGTGCCATGTTATCATGACACGAATATACAGAGATCATCACTCATGAGTATGACACGTCACTGAATGTGATGCTTTTTCATGACGATTTCGATTTTGTGTGTCATAGCCAAAATATAAAAATGTCAATAAATTTTCAACGTAATTTTTATTTTAACACGCAACAATTTGAAGGATTGATAAGTACTCCACATAGTATGAACTTATTGCTTTAAAAAACACTTCATACTTTGTGAATGTTTACTCACTATTTATCTTCTTGTGCGAATTATTTTACCTAAGAGTAGTGAACTGACTTACTTCAAGAAAGTGCAAGTGAATAATAGGATAATTTAATCGGTTCTCTATCGAAACTGACGTATTGCCGAAAATCTTATTTTTTCAAGTTTATTGCCAAACTTGAGCCTTCATGATTCGATGCAACTTAAACCACCGATGCTTTATCAAACCGATTAAATTAATTTCATAACTCGAATTTACTAAAAATTCGGGTTAGTATTTCAGATTCTTCGAATACCACAAAATCATTTTTTATCTAATACATAAATCATGTTCAGACCGCAGAAGTACAGCTCAAGTGAAACAATAGAAACATAAATTTATTACAATAGCTTTTTGCGCCCATTTCAAACTCATTACTCAGAAACTCCTTCACTTACTTTTGGAAACGTATCCGAGGCGTTTTTCGTTTGGGTAATATGTATCTATTTTGTACCATCCCTGTTCTGTGCGTTTAAAAGAATACTCCATGTATACAGCTATAAAATACTGCATGAGGATGTACGTTGTACATATATGAGCATTTGCCACCCAATTGAAAACGCCAAAGTCGATAAATCTTGTTTGAACATGATCTATGTACATGAACAACCTATATATGTGTAGCTCTTCTATTGTGAACTATTATAGGCTATTTTCTATTTTAATCTCCAGGGTGAGAGTTAATTACGAGCGAATGAATCATATTTTTAGTATTACTCCCTTCGAGCGAAGATTTATTTTAAATATTGAATAATGAAATACCTATTTCCTTCTAAAAAGGTGTGATATTGGTTACAAACTACTGACTTTTATTTTTCCATCGACAGTTACCCCTCGTTCTTCAACGAGTCTGCGCTTTAATTGCGCAATTTTTCTATAACTTATAAAACGAAACTATTCTTATTCGCGAATTCGAATCAACTCATCGATGGTGAATTGACATCGTCATTCAATATTAACATCACGTAACGCTTTAGATTTCCAAAACATCAAAAAAGAATCGAAAATTTTATCCTAAATTGATTACGATGTTCGTTAATGGACGAGCAAATAAGGATTAAAATAAATTCCGAACCTTTGAAAAATTATTTCCGGTCACGTTGACAGCGCCGTTCGGAGTTATGTTGAAAATACCCGTTCGAAGACACCAGCCTCACTAAGCTAAATGAGATTTACTTATCAGCGACAAAATACAGTTTACACCTTGTCCCTCGTGCGTGGAAAAACACTACCTTTTCAATTTTTACACATTGGCGAGATGAAAAACGTCAGAGATGCAACATCGGCACAAATCTCAACGAACAAATAAATGTTCAACAAACAACTTGGCAATTCCGTTTCCTTTCAGATGTTACCCTTATTACGTGATATTTTTTAAGCCTTTTTGTAATCTCAAGGTTTCGGGAGTTTTCTTTGGACGTGTGACAAAAATGAAACCTGGTGAAATTTTTAGTTTTCTTTGTGTCGATTCTATATCTGGAGTTCAATTTATTCAAGAGGTTTCCTAATAGAATATGTTAATCTCGAAATGTTTTTTTCGCTGGGATATTTTTATAAAGTTTTTAGCACAAGTGGAAAACTTACGAGGAGGCGAAAAGTAGCCATTTTTATAGCACAAGTAACGACGGAAACCTTTTTTGTACAGTTGACTCGTGTATAAACCCCTAAAAGTACAAGTTATACTTAATTTCTACAAAGTTCTTTTCAATATCGAAATTTTTGGTTGTTTAGTGGTTAATGTCGAATTGAACTAAGTTGGTGATCGACGATCGTGTTGGTGGATGATTGTACAGAGCATTTAGTTACTTCATCATCATGGTCTTGAAGACTTCTTATGCTGAGTTCCAAATTCTTATTGTAATTACCGAAAATCTTCCACTTACAATTGAAATGTAATAAATTTTTAATTCAAGATGAATTATTTAGTCTTCAATCCTGATGACAAAAAGTGTTCATCGAGTTTACATTTTTAGGGGACGAAAAAATCAGTTCGATTCTTGCAAATAGGAACTGGGCAACCCCCAAAATAGGTATTTTGAATTTTTGTACGACCATAAAGGGAAGCTGGAGCCTAAAACCCCCACTTTTAAGTTTAGGTGGGGATAAAAACCCTCTTCACAGTCTTGTAGCAGACACTCCCGTGATTCAGAATATATATTTACATCATTAGGCTAAGACCACAATGGGGCGTTAGAGCCCCCAAAGTACGTTTTCTCCCTCAAATTTCACCTTTTTTTGCGCTATAACGGCCCTATTCACGTCATATGGTCTGCGAGACAAAAAAAAAATAAACCCAATGCATACGTGAGTCACATCCACATACAATGAGCTAAAGTTTTTGACAAACGGTTGGCACAACATCCGTCGGCAAAATTTTAAAGTCACAAGGTTCACCTATTTTTACTGAAAAACCAACTTGTCAACATTTTTTAAAAGTGACATTGTAACTTATCAAAATGGGTTAAAATTTTACGAGGAATTCAAAAACCGTAATTAATTTTTTTTGAGTAATTTTTGAAGACTTGCTCAAATTTGAGTCAATTACTGAGTTTTCCCTCGAAAGTAGTCATGGGATATATCAAAATGGGTTAACATTCTACAAAAAAATCAAAATAAGTTTTCTTTCTATGATCACTTTGAGGATGTAACGCTCAAATTTGAGTTGGTTTTTGAGTTTTTTCTCAAAAACGATCTTGCGGTACATCAAAATAAGCTAAAATTTTACAAAAAAAACAAAAGTAACGTTAAAATTTTTTTCGAGTCAATTTTGAGTATTTTACGTTTAGATTTGAGTCGACTTTCAGATTTGAGTGAGGTTTTGAGTCTTTTTTTTGAAAATGGTCTAGCAATATATCAAAATGGGGTAAAATTTTGCAAAAAATTCAAAAATTGCAATGAAATTTTTCTGAGCAATTTTTGAGAATTTCCAGCTTAAATTTGAGTCAGTATTTGCTCAAAATTGACCCAAAAAAACTTTTGAATTTTTGACTTCCTTATGGAATTTTACTCTATTTTGATATATCTTGGGATTACTTATGAGAAAAAAATATGTGTAGTTCATTCAAATTTGAACTTAAAATTATCCAAATTTGTTCAAAACAAACTTCAACATCATGACATATTACCATAATATGTTTGTTCATGTCACCACGACATGTCATCATGACATTATCATGAAGTATCACCATGACATGTCATTCGACATATCACCAAGACATGATCATACGACACTTACAACCATGACACTTGACCATTCTAATGACGTTCATTGCAACAAGTCGTTACATATCACATGTCAATAAAAACCATAACACATTACTATAATAATGACTTGTTACAATTTGGTATATCACTCATGATCATGACATGTAACCTTATCAATGACGTGTCATCTATAATATGTTATCATGACATGAAAATACGGTCATGTTATGATGACATGTCATGGTGACTTTAATAATGACATATTATAGTAATATGTCATGACATTGACATGGTAACAGGCGTGATGACATATGACTAGTCAGGTGATTATTTTTCCTCTAAAAACGTGTTATGCGTCATATTCATGTTTAATGGAAAATAAAATGTTTTTAATATTACATCATATATACCTAGATGACTCATTGTCATGATGATGTGGCATGGTTGTGAGTGGCACGTGGCATCAAATGACGTCTTCTGATGAACATCATTGTCGCGAAGTGACATGAAAATGTTACTGTGTTGCGGACTTCTGTGCAAGCTGATGCTTTACAGTACTGAACGAATACTTTGAACTATTTTTTACGCCTTGACAGTAACTTAAACTAGAGGTGTGTCGAAGAAGATTCGATCGGAGGTGTAGGAGAAGAAAAAATTCAAAAATTTTATTGATTTTGCGAACAAATAAAGTGTAAGACTTTACATCAATATCAAGATGTTTTATTCGTCACGTTATTTTTGACAACACAATAATTCCGGTGTTTGTCTGTGTCCGTATTCATGAAAAAAATATCTCCCTTTTGAGCCAACTTCATCAAAGCTAATTCATTTTTCATACTCGTATAACTCAAATATAGAGTAACTTTTCATCATAAAACTATCCTAATCACAATGGAAAGTTGTGAAAAAGTCGAATAATAACATCTGACAAGTGTTGAAATAATAAGGAAAACTTTTCTTCGGAGAAAGCCTAGTGGCCGATTTTTGGCACATTTTGGCGTTTATGAAATTCGGACATAACGTTGGAAAACTTTATTCGATATTCATGAAAAACCTTCGCCTCGGTAAGATGAACTTTTGGGCTTTATGGATTGAAAAAGGTTTACTAAGAAATTCAATCAAAGATTAACTTAGTTATGAACATCTTTCCTATATTCTTTTCATTTAGAGAATCAATTTCAACGAAATGAAATTTTCAACTGAATAAATTAAACTAAAATAACGATTTCTAGTCAGCATGATCTGGTGTAATCTCAACATGGGGAAATATTTTAATTACTATGTTTAAAAAGCAGCAAACGAGGAATATCGTCCAAGAATTGAAAAAATGGGAGCATCGTACCATCAAGCGTTATTTATCTTCACGTAACTTCGCTAATGGAAAAAAGCTCCGCATTTTTCCCATCTTCCTCTATACTCTCATCATGCTAATGGTGAAATACCACAGCACGAAAATCCCCGACAAATATTTCCTCGTTTCGAGGTTTTTTACCTTCTTGTTACCGTGTTACCTTGCGCATAATCCGTCTCTTGCGAGAAATACCTGCCGCTTTTTTATACCCGTCAATTCGACCAGTCAATTTTTATTTTCATGAAAAATTATTCCCTCCGATGGTACATTAACAAACGCGTCATCGCCTCGTTTCCCACAGTTTGAAAACGTGCCAAGTCGTGAATCGATGCATAAGTTGAAATTTCGACGTTTACCTGATTTAAGCGGATATTTAATCATGTAAACATACCCAAGAGTGGTAAAAATTGCGCGTTAAGTAAATACCGTAATTATGCAATCGATATTTTATTGAATTTCGATATATTTCGTATTTATAGATAATTAAGGTCAATAGTCGTCTACCAATTAGGCGATTTTATCATTTAAAATAAAATTGAAGTTTTCTCGCTCAAAACATGAAATCGAGAAAGCTTCCGCCTAACAATTAGAAGCTGGGAAATTCGCGCGAATATTTCTTAAAAAGCCACGAAGGGCACAAATTCACTTGCATGACGAGGAACATTTTTAGTTGTACGTCTCATTGATTCGAGGGGGAGCGATGCTTCCTTAGTTATTTTACCCTCTATACGAGGTGTCTCCTTACAAATTAGTACCCCTTCATAAGCAATATAGTCCACTTATATTAGGTTCATGTATGCATGGTTGCCGACCCTGTAAATTGAAGGAGCAGGGATATTCTTAATGAGATTTGTTATATTGACCCACATGTTGGAACATTAGTGAACGAACGAATGATTCTTTGAATGAACTGAATTAGGAACTTTTGTTATTTAATTGTAAGAAAAAAAAGTAATTATTTTTATGATATTACTTAAGTTATTAGTTATTAGTATGATAGTTGTTAACCTAATTTTCCAAAGCTTTTTTTTATTAATTTTTTTTCATTTTTTCTTATATGGTTAATTTTCTTTAAATTTTTTATTAATTTTTTTACATTTTTTCTTACATGCTTAATTTTCTTCAAAATTTTTTTTATGTGTGTGTCAAGTTTCATGTTTTTCCTTTAAAATTCTATTTTTTTTTTTGAACAATCAAAATTTGAAAATGACAATTTAAATAAATGTATTAAAAATTTCTTACATTTTGTTATTGTTGTTCAATTATTATCTATTTCATTTCTTTCAGTTTTATTTCTCACTCCTCACTCTGAAATTTGAATTGACTGGAAGCTGAAAGGTATCTAATAAATAACAAAACATTTTTTCTGATGAAAACGTGAAAAATCTCATGCTGAATTGAGAATTTTTTTATTTTGTTTTGGATTTTTTAAGGTGCTTTACTCGACAATCATGACAGAAAGGAAGTTGCATTTTGCGCCGTTGGAACGCTAGTTGTATGCAGAATTTTTTAGCGGAGTTGATTATTGTATTAAATGATCAAGAGGGCCTATACCGTATTAAATATCTAAAAAAGAACCGAAAATTCATTTTTTTTACATTTTTGAAGAAACCTCAAAAAAATAAATTTTCAACTGAGCATATCTCTACCCCTTCAATTCACAGGGTCGGCAGCCAAGCATATATAAATCTGGCATGAATGGATTATATCGCCGATGAAGGGGTGCTAACCTGTACCGAGACACCCTGTATACTCTTTGGTAGAAAAATTCATCTCAATTTAAACTGCAGCGATTTCGTAATAGAATATTTCCCACGCCGGAAATACTTCCACGGTAAATTGACATTAACGAGGGAAGGTGCCTAAAACTCTGTCACCTGGTTGATTCCTTAAACATCTCAAATTCTCGCCTTTTTTCGTTCAAACGCGAAGTTGCTAAATTAAGCGAGACGACATCAAAAAAGAAATATCGACTCGTTAAATTGACGAGAAAACGCCAAGTCGGCGCTAAATTTTACCTATGGTAATCTTTCGAAAGACGAGATTTTTCCTCGACGTTATGATTCCATTTTCGGCATTTTTCTCAATACATTACAACGAACGTGTGGAACAATTTAGGAAATTATTTTTCCACGTCTTGTATCTACATAGAAAGGTTTTTTAGACTGGAATGGGACCTGACATGTATGAAAGGTACATAACCTAGTTTACACGTCGGAAAAATTCCACCGCAGTTGTATGATTACATTTATTAACGTTACCAAAACGTCCCTTTTAATTTAGTTTCGGTGTTTTTGAAAAGCTTCATTTTGCGTGTGAGTATATTAAACTTGATTTACCTTACGTATTAATTTTTCATTTTCTTCGGACGGGTCATAATTGAAAACTTAACAAATCAGCGTCATATAAAATATGAATTTCGCTCGTATGTTTGGCGTTGTAGGTAATTAATTATCGTAGATGCTTTTATATTACCTATTCGCTTTGATACGATTCGGTTTTTATTTTCTTTGGTTTTCGCAAATCAATATTTTCCTATTGCCAACGATGAAGTTTCCATTAATTTGAAATTTCGGGAAGGAAATATATTTTTAATTATTTCAGCATTTTCTTTAATTTTACGTGAAACGGGAGCGTAAAAAAAACTCTCCGGTGTATTAACTCTAAAAGGAAGAAAATTACCGAGATATTTCAAGATGGGTTCGCTTAATGAGAGGAAAAAATTCTATCCACGAATGAAAATATTTGACGGTAATGAACTTTTATATCGTTTTAGAAATTATAAATTTTATTTCTTATTTACCAATCTGCGAGCAATCATCGACTCTTATCGGGTTCACCGTTCATGTCAGAATATTCGCCACCGAAGAATTACGACTGAGATATGATTCACAGTGGGTAGTAAAGTTCGCGAAGTCGTAAATATTTTACATTTCGAAAATACCGAAGACGTTTTAAATGAATTCGTAAACTTTGATTGTACATAATGAAATATGCACATATATGGTCAATTACCCGATAAAGTTTCCTTTAGAAATATGCTTTCGTGTTTTTAAAAATTAAAAGTTCAGATTTTATGATTTTTCGACTTCGCTTGTCTTATGGAGTTCTTTCAATATGGAAATAAAATATGTAAAGCTTTTAAAATGTCCGATTAGATTGCGGTACAATTTTTTCATTGTGTTTGGAATGACGATAATAAATGCTGAAGAGTGTTTATATAGAGTTTCGATATACTTAGGAAAGATTTTTCGATGCAAGTGGCGCACTGCTACGAAATATTATTGAAGGTCTTTTAAGCTTTTGCATGGCGATTTAGAAACCACTAAAATAAATTATAGTTGGAACATAAGCAGAGACTGAGTTCATTTTTCGAGATTTCACGTTATTTTACGACTTGAAAACTTGAATATTTTTTTGAATCAGAATTTGATAATATTCAACGTACGAGATTCGCTTATCATTTACTAAATTGGAAACAATAATGAAATTTCTTTATAATTTCACGTGCTTAGTTAGTGTAATACATTTTATTACTTTTATAGCAATTATTTAAAAACGTCGAAATAGGTTGAAACGTCAAATCGATATTGAAACATCGGAATCGTAAGATCAAAATTGAAATATTGGAGAGAAATCGAAATATCGAAACTGAAATATTGAAATAAAAATATTAAAATTGAAGTATCAAAAAAGAAATATCAAAATTGAAATATCGAAATTAAAAGTTGAAGCATTAAAATTGAAACATCAAAGTAAAGTTAGAATATCAAAATGAAAATATCAACATCGAAATATCAAAATTGAAATATCGAAATGAAAATATCAAAATAAAAATATTAAAATTGAAATATCTAAAAAGGAATATCAGAAATGAAATATAAAATTAAAGTTAAAATATCAAAATTGAAATATTGAAATTGAAATATCAAAATTAAGAGTTGAAGCGTTGAAATTGAAACATAAAAATGAAGTTGAAATATCGAAATTAAAATATCAAGATTAAAATATCAAAAAAGAAATATCAAAATTGAAATATCAAATCAAAGTTATAATATCAAAATTGAAACATTGAAATTGAAATATCAAAATTAAGAGTTGAAGCATTGAAATTGAAACATCAAAGTAAAGTTAGAATATCGAAAAAGAAATATCAAAATTGAAATATAAAATTAAAGTTAAAATATTAAAATTGAAATATCGAAAAAGACATATCAGAATAGAAATATAAAATTAAAGTTAAAATACCAAAATTGAAACGTTGAAATTAAAATATCAGAATTAAGAGTTGAAGCATTGAAATTGAAACATCAAAGTAAAGTTGGAATATCGAAATGGAAATATCAACATAGAAATATCAAAATTGAAATATCGAAAAAGAAATATCAAAATTGAAATATAAAATTAAAGTTAATATTAAAATTGAAACATCAAAATAAAGTTGAAATATCGAAATGAAAATGTCAAAATAAAAATATTAAAATTGAAATATGGAAAAAGAAATATCAAAATTGAAACATTGAAAATAAAATATTGAAATTGAAATATCAAAATTAAGAGTCGAAGCATTGAAATTGAAACATAAAAATAAATTTGAAACATCGAAATGAAAATATCAGGATTAAAATATCAAAAAGGAAATATCAAAGCGAAGTTAAAATATCAAAATTGAAATGTCAAAATTAAGAGTTGAAGCATTGAAATTGAAACATCAAAATGAAGTTGAAATATCGAAATGAAAATATAAAAATTGAAATATCGAAAAAGCAATATCAAAATTGAAAATTTAAACATTCAAATTGAAATATCAAATTATAATTAAAATATTGAAATTGAAATATCAAAGCGAAGTTGAAATATCAAAATGAAAATATCGAAATAAATATACACATATTGAAAGTTGAAACATCAAACTTGAAATACGAGTATAAAAGTAAAATTAAATATCGAAATAAAAATATCAAAATCGAAATATCAAAGTAAAGATATCGAGATAGAAATATTAAAATTGAAATAACTATTGAAATGTAACCAAATTATCAAAGTGAAAATATCGAAATCAAAATTTTGAAATTAAAATATCAAAACTGAATCATCGAAATGAAGTGAAAATAATGAAAATATCAAATTCAAAATATCAAAATTGAAACATCAAAATTTAAATACCTAAGTCGAAATGACTAAATCGAGACATCAATCAATAATCTAACTATCAAAATCGAATTGAGTCAAAATATCGAAATTGAAATGCACACATTGAAATAAAAATTACGAAATTAAAGCATCGAAACTAAGTGAAGAAATCGAAATATCAAACTCGAAATCTACAAATCCCAATATCGAAATATACATATCGAATTCAAAATACAAAGGTCAAAGTATCAAAATTGAAATGCAAAAGTCAAACTTATAACGTCGAAGTTGAAATACCAACATTTAAAAACCAAAATTAAAATCCTTTCTGAAAATCCCCTCCCTTCTTCATTCGCCATTCTACATGTAGCTTCTATTTTCGCATTTTCCCCATCTCGTTTGTTTTTTTTTACGTTGTCGTCCCAACGTCTCGAAAGTTGTCACTTGGATAAATCAATCAACAAATGAATAAATAAAAGGTAAAATCGCCATAAGTATCTAGGTATACCTACGCAGACACCATATTTATTTACCTAGTCCACATCAAGCATCCATTTTAAAATCTAATTTCAACTATGAAATATTTACGAAAAAAGAAAATGGAAAATTTCAATAAAAAATCAATGCCGAAGCGACGACACGCGCTACAATTCGCTTCATTTTCAGGCAATTACAAACAAAACATGGATATTTAAACAAAACGCTGAAAACATAACCAACTGTAATTACAGCAGTTTATCAAGCACTTCAATATCGCATCATTTTAGGACAAATAAACACCACGTCGCCTCGTTTATTTAAATATACAATCCTCTCCGGTAAACAATCCTTACCCTTGTGGAATTTAAGCGTGTAATAAATTTGAGAATCATTGATTCGTCGTATAGATGATATACCATGTAAAAGAAAAAGGATACCTAAAATTGATGATAATTTTTTCCATTCCATTGATCTAAGCTTGTAAAAGTTTTCTTTACTCTTATTTATCTCATTTTCTTGTTGTAGCCTACATGAAAAAAGTTTTCTAAATACAGTGTTTTCGCGAAGCGAAACTTTATATCTGTGAAAGTTTAATAGCATCCTTCACTTCATTAAGTAACTTTCTTGATAATTTTTTTTCTTCTCGCAACCCTCTATTTATCAATACTTCCGAGACTTCGTACTTAATGCATACCGTGTGTCCGTTCTTTATGAAATAATCCAAGTTCACAATTGTTCCTTCTAATGAACCATAATTCAACACCAGATCGTTACATGTTCGAGAAAAATTCCTCACAAGGTTACACATTTTTTATGCATCGCGTGTTGTATTTTTTAATCTTGGTTATTAGCCATGTCACCAACACCGTTACAAAGCAGCGTTAATGACGAGTGTAATATTTATGAGACACAAGAGAACCCGAGTCGCTGTCACGCCGAAATATTTTTTAATACTTGTGCATAGTACGCACGATGAGCTGAAATATGACAGATTGCAGGGTGCAGAGGAAATTTTCGTTTGGGAGTATCATAACTGAAGGTGTAACAAGAGGGTGTTTGCGAATCCGGTGAGAAAACTCGTATACGGAGGGGTTTACGCGAATAAACATCTTCGGTGAACCGAAGCCGAGTGGCATAAACGGTATTTTTCTAGGCTGTTGGATTACTGCGACAAAAGGAACAGATTGTGCGTGCTCAATGATGTATATACGCCGGCGTTTTATCACCCACTAGACCCCCTCCGCTCTACAAAGGTAAAAAAAGACAGGCGTAAAATTTATATGTTCGTGTATCCACTTCGCATTCATGAGCTCCATCATTCTCCATTCTGTTACAAATTCTCTTTTTTTCATTGCGATTCCCTCGTACTTGGGTTTTTTAAACACAAAATTCCACCGAATAATTTACGCGCCTCCATTATAACGGTCATTTCCAAAGTGTCTCGTATATAAAGAGATTTTTTCGCGTTACAAATACTTTCAAAACGCCACTTATAAGTGTTGAAGACGACGTCTTTGTTTTAAACGAGCCGGATATACGTCGTTATACGAGTTGAAAAAAATATCACAAAAACGTCGTTGAGATTTTTTATTTTATTTTATACCAATTATATATTTCATCCGTTACGTTTCGTTTCTCGAATAATAACGACTCGTCAAAGTTCGCTTTTCCGCGGATATTTACCGTACTTTTTTCTCTATTTTTTTTTTTTTTTTTTTGTAAATGTATGTCATGTAGAAAATTATTATCTCGTTTGAATTCCCGATTTCACGAAGAATTACGTTAGTTTGTAATCGAGATCGCCGAAAATTCGTAGAGATATTTTCCAGCACTTTGGCATTTTTGTTGAGCTATATGAGGATTATTTTCTTCGGGAAGTTTCATCGATGTTCGTATTTGGATGGTACGTTGTGTAGTAAGATAACGGGTTTGTTTTTATAATCCTACTACGATACGTTTGTTTTATCGATTCATCCTGCGAGCTTCCGGATTTTCGAATTCGTTGGTTAAGTGCTCTTTAGCAGGATTCGGGTATTGGCCACGTGTCCACGTCAACGTTGGATGTTTAATTTTACCGCCGAAAAGTACCGTTATCTTGTGTACTTTAGAAGTTTTTATTTTTGATGATAATTTGACAATCGTTGAAATTATAAAAACAAAGTTTATTGTATGATTCATCCTTGGAAATTAATGCCTTGAATACTTTTCAATGTTTAAGTTCTCATTTTGCAGTAAAAGATAAGTATTCCGCGTATTCATCGTATTCCGCATATTCTGCGTGTTCTTCATGTTCCTCGTATTACGCACATTTGTCATATTCTGCGTGATCTTCATATTCAGCACATTCATCACGTTCCGTGTACTCTCCCTACTCCTCGTTCTACACGCATTTCTCGTATTCCGCGCGTTCGTCATATTCCGAATATTCTGCGTGTTCTTCATGTTCCACATATTACGCGTATTTGTCATATTCCGCGTATTCCGCATATTCCTCGTATTCTGCGCATTCATCACGTTCCGCATACTCTCCCTACTCCTCATTCTACACTTATATCTCGTATTCCGCTCGTTCGTCATATTCCGCGCGTTCCGCATATTCCTCGTATTCTGCGCATTCATCACGTTCCGCGTACTCTCCCTACTCCTCATTCTACACTTATTTCTCGTATTCCGCGCATCTCGTCATATATTTTTTTAAAATGATTACGTAATAATTCAAGTTATGAAGATTTCTTCCTTCTTACGCATTTTGCAAGTTGAAGTCAATTTTTTCAAAAAGGTACTAAAAATTTCAAAAATCACATCAAACAATAAGAGGTATTCAGAAGACAAAAGCACATGGTCTCTCGCAAAAATTGGTCTCGAAGTCAAAAACTTCACATATTAATCAGCCAAGTCCTTTGAACCATCACTTCTCCATACTTACATCGAATACCGATAAGAAAAATATAAAATCTTACAATCGAGTAAAACTTCGCACATCTCTTTTTCTCGATGCTTTTATGGTGAAAAAAATAGCGTATATTTTTCGGTGGATTCTCGTCCAAAGGTTAATTTATAAAAGAGAAACTATTCCCGTGGAAGAATATCGAGGGTACGTGATGGGTATTTCATTTAGCGACTTCGTACCGATAACAGGATGAAAGCAATCAGTGTGTAAACATCGGCTGATGGACCACCGCAGCACCCCATCCAATAATGCTTTCGCTATAAGGATGAAAGTTGCTCCATTCCGCTAATAGTGGAATGTGTCGTCGCGCGACGCAACGGAGGAGTGTTAAATGTTAGCGCTGTTTTCCTCTTTTTCCTTTAAACCGATAGTGTTATTTTGTCCGTTTATGAAGAATACACGTTTTGTTTTTATCTTGGCGGCCGGCGAGATTACGTAAAATTTTTCAAAATAAATAACAAAAGGTAACTTTACCTTATTAGTCTGCATATATTTTGTAATTTTTTTTAAAGCTACGTAGAAAAATAGTTTGAAAGCTTAACTCGATTTTGTAGTAGAAACGAGATGAATCGTTGGATTCGGTTAATTGTTGATAATTAATTTGCGAAGTATTGGTATTTTATAGCTTTAATTTAAATATTCGGTTTTTTAATTTTCCTGCGGATTAACACGAAAATTTACATTGGCGTAAATATTTGCATAGTTGAAAATTTAAGGCGTATGAATTGATATTTACATTAGGTGGATGTGTCAGTGATTTTTGAAAAATTATAATCATATTTTATATTTATATATATGATAAATCGTGTTTTTTTTTTTAAAGAAGACGAAAAACGAAAAATTAAATTTTTGGAAAATTTCAATTTTCTAGCCTTATTCCAAATCTTGACAGATTTGAGAAATTGAAGAGGTAATTCATTATGGGAAAGAACTATTTCAGGGGTAGGAAAGCATTTTCTAACAAGGTTTCCACCACCTCTCCCCCTCCCTTATTGGACTTTGCCTGCATTCTTATAAATTCCTAAACTTCACCTTTTAAGTGATGATTCCGGGTCAACTCAAAATATAAAAAATCATCTTGGCATTGTGGGAGTAACTAATAGTAAAATTTTCATTTAATCAAGGATTTTTCCACTTGGGGTTGTTAATAAAAAATCAAAATTCTTTTAAAATTTGTCTAAATTTTAAAAATTTGGTACTAGTGTGAAATTTTTATCACGGCTTATTTTTCAAAATACTCACATTTGGTGAATTAAAAATATCCACGTTGAGAGTTTTTCTGCAGTTCTTGATAACATGTTGTATTTCCTCAAAAAATATATTTTTAGAATTTTCAAAAATTTGTCAAAAATCGGAAAATGTATTTTAACAGTAGTAAATTTGGTTCTAAGAATTTTTCATACTCTTCTGCCTTCTTCCAGAAAATCTAGGAATGATCAAAACAAGAAGTTAACAGAGATAGTCTCTTTATTGATCCTATTTTGAGCATTTTAAAGTTTTTGTGAAAAAGGGCAAAATTTGAAAACTTGAAAAACCACCGATCATTTTATTCGAATTGTGAGATACATATTGAAATAATTTTTTCAGTGGTACACAAATTGAGGGCGCTCGAAAAATTCATCACGAGCTCATCTTTTTTATCGATACGTATTTTCCCTCGAGTGGAGATCAAGATAAAAGTATACAATCATTTTAAAAGTTGCTCAAAAATGGGAAGAATATTTTGAAGCTCTTGTTAAAAAGAGGGAAAAGAGTATTCAAAGCACGAAAATTGGGATACTTTAAAAAGTTTCCTCTTTTATATGTGTATTTTGATTTATTTTGATTTTTTGGCGTTAGAAAAGGCTCATTGAGTCCAATTGAAATTATTTAATGGCAGAATGATTCGAAATAGCTTAACCGTTGGATACTTTCGAAGACGATAAATTTTTTTATAAATGAAAAGACTTAATTTTTATTCCCAAATTGATCAACGATTATTCAATAAGTACTACTCCCCCTCCACTAATCGATTTCC
This sequence comes from Maconellicoccus hirsutus, assembly GCA_003261595.1. NCBI lineage: Eukaryota > Metazoa > Arthropoda > Insecta > Hemiptera > Pseudococcidae > Maconellicoccus > Maconellicoccus hirsutus. Next base: position 32,265 of record QBDW01005253.1, on the reverse strand, counting down.
CGAAAAAAGGCCTTTTCTTCATCTTATACATACTTATTAGGTTATTTTTCATTCATCGAATAAACGCATTGCGCAAATAACATTACCTTTTGGAAATTTTTCACGCATAAATTGCGCCATTTTTATTCTCATCGCAATTCAATACGTGACGAATAATAATCAAAATTCGAACAAAAAAAAACATGATATTCAAGTTGAAAACTTACAACATCAAATACAATTTTTATATCGATTTGTTTTAACAAAATGAAAAAACCCACAGCCCTGTTTTCGTTTCGACTTTCCATAAATAACTCATCGATACCCCGAGCTGCTCTCATCTAGCAATCTTTTTATATAAAATGATACCCTCAAATTACAAAATGCACGTTCTCGTGTACCGAAACCGTATAGTACATTTCAATTAATCAGAAAAAAACCATAGCACGTTTGAAAAATAACCACCCATCAACGATAATCCGACCCGTCGAGTATCCATTTATCCTTCGGTGCTATTATTAATGAACAGGTTAGCCATACATATCCAACAAGTACGGTCGAGAGATAGTTGGCTTTTTCGACTCATATATTTTCAACAAAATCACTAAAGTTGGGTAACTTTGAAAAATCTCATATTTTCGGTTTTTTGGTTACGCGGCTGAAAAGAAGGCGCCGAGAAGTCGTTAATTAACGGTGTAACCGCTTTTATGCGAAATTTAACCCGGTACGCTTTTTAAAGGTATATTTCTCCAACATTTCCAAGGGTTGAATTTTGTAGTAAAAGAATTCAACAATTTTGGAATTCACGTTTTGCTTTTTTTGACGTGCATTAAATTGTTTAAATATTTGCATCGTTACTTCGGTATTCAATCATGGACGAGTTAATTCGAAAAAAGTTATCGTTGATTATAACCTAAGCACAACGGCATTTTCTTTTCACGTGGTACTCACGTTGAAAAAAAAGCTCGCGATACGGGCAACATGTTAAAACTTGCATGAATAATCGCTTGGCTGACCAAGCCATCTAATCTGGCTATATTCCAGCGATTTGCTTTTCCTCTAATAAGAAATATTTTCGCGTACATAAAAATGCGGCAGCTAGTGACTATTTTTTTCTCTTTAGCGTACACGATGCTTTTAACCCTTTCGGTTGCAACGTTCGAACGACATTACTTCCGCATCGTTGTTAATTACGAGTGCAGTTTTTTTCGGGCTTCGTCGAAATTTTGGCTTAATACAGATTATAATTAATGAAATTTCCCGTCCGCTGTCTAACGCCACTGATACGGCGTCTACACGAGTTAATCTCGCTGGCGAACAATGAGCTATATGCCCTATTCCCAGGTCATTGGGTAACTCAGATAACCTAGGAATTTTACGCTGATATGAATTAACCGATGATATACCGTGCGTTGTATCCGAACTCCCAACGTAGAATATGAATTTCTCTATTGTAAGAAACCTCGAATCAATTATAACAAAATCGATATTTCATCTTATTATATTACGGGTCATTTGAGAAATTTTTCATAAACCATGTCAAAAGTAATCTCAAACATTAAGACAACATCCATTAGTCATAAATTACCAACGTTGCCGCCGCCACAACCAAGAAAAATGTTTATAGGTGCGCTAAATTCGCTTCGTTGTTTTAAATTAATTTCGTTTTATCGTTATTTTTTCCATGTTGTAAGAGCTGCGATGTAAAGCTTTATAATAGTAATTTATTGATGACTCTGAATACCTTTTTAGTCGGAGAGCCCACGTAGAAAAGATTTACACCACCTCCCTGGCAACTCAACGGGGCGTCTTTTTTTTAAAAGGGAGTTCTAGGGGACATGTTGAAGTGAAAATCAAAAAAATAAGGTGGAAGGTTCATACAAAATTCTGGTTTATTTGATTGGCAGAGGAGCGTTTTTTTATGATGCGGATTTTAAGCGAGGAAAAAGGGGTTTACGAAAAAATGTATAATAACTAAAAATATTCCTTGTAAAATTTCCCATATACTAAGTTATTAAGACGGGACTACAAGAGTATAGTGGGTTGCATAACCAATTTTGCAGTAAAAAGCACTAAAATCCCTGTAACTGCCCAGGAAAATTAAAATTCCGGATTATCGCTTCGTACGACGAACAACTGTATGTTTTAAGATATATCAAAAAATTGTCCCATTTGATAGATAACTAAGTTGTGGAATCTTAAGAACCTCAAAATAAGATCTTGTAAATTTGTTTTTGTATAAAATTGAGCTATTTGTTCATATAATGTTCTTAAACACACCCTTGCTTGTCGTACAGAGCGATATTCCACAATTATAGTTTTCCCAGACATTATAGGGATTTTAGTGCTTTTTCCTGCAAAAATTGGTTATGCAACCCATTATACCTGAAGTTCCGTCTTGAGGTTAATCTCATAAAACGCAACGTTGAAGAGGAAAACGCTATTAGGTAAATTTCATCCCAGATTTGCTCTGTAGAATTGACAGATGGGAGATTTTTTGATATTTTGTTTGTAAGTCGAAATGTAGGTTTACAAAAAAATTAATAATAACCAAAAATATTCCTCGTAAAATTTCCCACATTCTAAGTTATTAACATCATTCACCCACAAGGCAAAGTTGACGAGGAAAACGCGGTTAGGTAAATTTCACCCCAGATTTGCATTGCAGAATTGACAAATGGGAAATTTTTCAATATTTTTGTCTGTAAGTCGTGACGTAATAGGTTTACGAAAAAATTGGTAATAACTAAAAATATTCCTTATAAAATTTCCAACATATTGAGTTCTCAACATTATTCACCTTGAACGCAACTTTGAGGAGAAAAATGCGATTGGGTAAATTTCACCCCAGATTTGCTCTGTAGAATTGACAGATGGGAGATTTTTTTATATTTTCGTCTGTAAGTCGTGACTTAATAGGTTTATGAAAAAATTGGTAATAACTAAAATTATTCCTCGTAAAATTTCCAACATATTGAGTTATTAACATTATTCACCTTGAACGCAACTTTGAGGAGAAAAACGCGAATGGGTAAATTTCACCCCAGATTTGCACTGCAGAATTGACAAATGGGAAATTTTTCAATATTGTCTGTAAGTCGTGACGTAATAGGTTTACGAAAAAATTGGTAACAACTAAAAATATTCCTTGTAAAATTTCCTAAATATCAAGTTATGGGCATTATTCACTTAGGATGCAACATTAACGAAAAAAACGCGAATAGGTAAATTTTACCCCAGAATACTGCTTCAAGTGTAATTGACAATTAGGTGATATTTCAATTTTGTAAAATATTCCATATTTTTGATAAAAATCTTAACAATTTTTAGTTTTTATAAAATTCCCCAAAACTCAAAAAATAAACTTAGTCATCGTAAATTTCAGTTACGTGGGTTTACTAGGATGCTGCTTCCGAAAGTCTAACTCCCTTTCAAATCCGAGCTGTCACTTAAAGAGGTTTTCAAGTCATGAATTTCATTATCTGAATTTTATTGAAAGGTTTAAAAAATCGAGAAAATTCATCATATTTTCCAGAATTGATCATCTTCTGAGATCACATGGGAATTTTAATTTTTGCATATCAACTCCACAATCCAATGTCTTCCTTTCATATATCAACCGAGAAAATCAACACTAACCGATACGCTTTATTAGCATATTTTAAGCGAAAAGAATCACAGGATGAGAAAAATTCCACTCTTGATAAATTAAACTTCGAATGCAAGAAGACAAAACGTTAAAACCGAAATTGCTGTTTAATTATTAATGAAATTCGCAACCTCGGCGTAAAATCTTCCTTGGCAATGAATTATTTAAAACGAAACCTTCAACGTTTATTATCGGTTTGCCCCCGTTTTCAAAGCAAAATTTCCACTACTCTATTGTGACCAACGCCAACGAGAGGAATCCGAAATATTTGGATTTTTTTGCAACGAATACATTACTAAAACCCACACACATGGATCATTTTTCTCTATTGGTAATGGAATTTTTTCAAATACCGTGTTAGGTTTACAAATGGTTATTTAAATGCCATAATTTACAATTTTAATGCAAAACAAATCTGAAATTTAGGCAAGAAAGTTTCAACTTTATCGCAAAATACCAAATTGTTATCTGAACGATGGTAAGAACGCGGCAACGAAGCATTTGTTATAACGTATTTCCGGGTATATCGTTATCATACAATGCCTTTTTTGAAGTGACAATTTAAACGGAAACTATTTCGGTAGCTCCGTGCAGAGTATATCATGGCTGAGGATCATTAAGAAAACCCCCGAAGATACATTAGATGTAACATTAAACTCCGCTTTTGAATTTCTCTCCCTAACGTCTCTAGTTATCTTTGTACAATTGCGCGTACGCAAACAAAACCCTTGTCCGTGTAACCATCGTCAAAACAATACTCAAACAAATACTCAATTACGTTTACATGTAAGCGCAAAACGCGTATAAACCACTTAATTGATACGTTCGCGAAGAAATTACACATCTATTGATTAACAATTCCAATCTCCAAGATTGCATCTCTTGCGGGGTTAATTAATCCGCTAAATCGGCCAATGCACGAAGACTCCGAGTTTTCTAATCTCGTCGTTATTCGTTTTATTAAATTCGCACAAGCTGAGATACGCGAAAGTCTTCAAAGATTTCAAACTCTTCAGCGTATTTTAATAGGTTTCTATTTTCAACAATGACGCGTAATCAGCGACATTTAAGCGATAAAGCACATGCAAGTCTGACTCGTTAAAATCGTTTTTACATTGTACCCTCTCTCACTCTTTTCAAAATACTAATACGTTAAAGTATTTCTGTTTTGTCGTATAGCGGGTAGACTACATTGGGTAGCACATATTCTACCATAAAAAGCCACTATCAAGTTTACAGCTGAGAGTTTCCCTAATTGCGTGTCGAGTGGATGCTTAGTGCTCACACCATCGTTCACGTTCTCTTTTAAATGTTGCACAATCGTATACAATGTATTAAACCGAATAAAACTAATCGAATGTCACTTCAGTCGAAAAATAAGGTACATGGGAGCTCGTTATTTCATTACTCAGAATTTCAATTCAGAGCGTGTTTTAAATCACTTTTATACGGTGGAACTACATAATACTCATTCAAACTATGAAATAAATATCCAAGTGGGTAATTTTTTGCTGATTTTACTCGATGGAGAACTCGAGTATTTCACTATCGATACCGAAGAAGTTTATTTAAAAAAAATATTAAGTCGATATTTCGACAATTTTGTGCAATTTTAAGTAATTTTAACATCAATACTGTTGAAATATTTTAGAATTCGTCAAAATTTGCTTAAAATTGTACAAAATCATCAAAACGTTATAAAAATTGTTCCATATTTGAACAAAATTACACGAAAACAATGAAAATGATGTAAAATTGTTTGAAATTTGATTTAAAATCGCTTATAAATTAATAAAATTGTTTAAAGTGGTTCAATATTTGTAAAAAATTTTATAAAAACAGGTAAAAGGTAGTTAAAATAATTTAAAATTGATCAAAATTTTTTTTAAATTGCGCAAAATTTTCAAAATGTTGTGAGAATTGTTTAAAATTTTCCAATATTTGCTCAGAATTGCATAAAAACTGCTAAAATGTGATAAAAATCAATTAAAAATACACAAAATGGTCAAGATGCTTTTAAAATTGATCAAAACTGATCAAAACTTGTTTAAAATACCTTAAAAATGTTGATGAAGTAGTTTAAAATTGTTCAATATTTGCTCAACGTGGTACAAAAGTCGTAAAAAATGATGAAATTAACAGTTTTTTTGAAATTTTTATGCATTTTTTTTGCGATTTTAAACAAATTTTGATCAATTTTAAACAATTTTATCAGCTTTTCAATTGTTTTTATGCAATTTTATGTAAAAATTGAACAATTGTAACATCATTTTGACAATTTCATGCATTTTTAAGCAATTTTTAAACTAATTTTGATCAATTTTAAACAATTTTATCAACTTTTCAATTGTTTTCATGCAATTTTATGTAAAAATTGAACAATTGTAACATCATTTTGACAATTTTGTGCATTTTTTAGCAATTTTTAAACAAATTTTGATCAATTTTAAACAATTTTATCAACTTATCAATTGTTTTTATGCAATTTTATGTAAAAATTGTACAATTGTAACATCATTTTGACAATTTTGTGCATTTTTTTAGGAATTTTTAAACTAATTTTGATCAATTTTAAACAATTTTATCAACTTTTCAATTGTTTTTATGCAATGTTATGTAAAAATTGAACAATTGTAACATCATTTTGACAATTTTGTGCATTTTTTAGCAATTTTTAAACAAATTTTGATCAATTTTAAACAATTTTATCAACTTTTCAATTGTTTTTATGCAATTTTATGCAAAAATTGAACAATTGTAACATCATTTTGACAATTTCATGCATTTCAATACATTTTTTAAACAAATTTTGATCAATTTTGAATATTTTAAACGACATTTTGTGCATTTTTATGCAATTTTAAACACATTTTGATCGATTTTAAACAATTTAAACAGTGTTTATGCAATTTTGAGCAAATATTAAATAACTTGAAAAAATTTTAACAACATTTATACAATTTCTCGCAATTTCAACCCATTTTAAACAAATTTTGACCGATTCTACACCACTTCTGCAACATTTTGATATTTTTTACAGTAATTTTAACCAAATTCTTCATTAATTTCATCATTTTTCGCAACTATATGCAAATTTGACCAAGCATTTATCAATTAAAATCAATTTAAACGAAATTTTGAAAATTTGTGAAGGTTTTAAAGCCAATTTTTCATCAAAATTGAGCTACTTGCACAAATTTTACACAATTTTAAACACATGTATATCGTGATTTAAATGAAATTTCGAACGATGGAAGACGAGTAGAGCGAAGTTTTTGAAAATATAAAGGTTTCGTGGATTGACTCCCAAAAGAAGTGTTTCTGAGGCCGAACAAGTGAAAATGGAATTTCTTCAAATAACTCAAAGCTTTGAGGATATATGGAAAAATATGGGAGAAAAAATGTCCACTTTTGAATTCCCTACAATTATTTTGTTTCAAAATTTTGGTTCACAAAATTAGCTCCAATATAAAATGTTCCACTCAACGAAGATATTCTCTTGAAAATAAAAAATGAACAAAGTCGAACCGATTTTCAACTCTCAAAATTATTCCGACGACTAAAAAAATTTTCCACAATTTCAAAGGTATACAAATGAACTTCTCTGGCACAGAATTACGATCAATTTACGGTGTAATCGCGAGATAAAAATCTGTAGTAGGGAAATTTCAACGACATTTCTCATTAAATCTAAAAAGTGACATTTAAAAAAGTTTATCTTCGAATGATACCATCTACGTAGCTAATGTTGCTATTTAACATTTAGTATATCTTGTTTTCCTAGCTTTTGTAAGCAATCTTCGTCGGAATTGTCTTTTATGGCGTTCCGCTTTTATACACGTGTAATTGTTGGTTTAATTTTCTGCCTATAAACGAGATGGTTTTCGGTTAGCAGAAATGAATTCGTAAGTTCGCATTTGAAGGAATTTTATCGTCGTTGTATTTTAAGGCTCTGGTTTTTAAGTCTTTATATACAAACTTGCTAACACTTAATTTACCAAGTATAGAAAATTCAAGCTGTGGAAAATCTGAAGAATAGAGTTTTTGTACGAATGAATTGATATTCGTAAAATGTTTTGAAAAATTGGTCATTTCACGAGCTAAGAATCGCTTCAAGCCTCAGTTGCTGTTTATGGCGAAAATTAAAAAAAAAAAAAAAAAAAAACGAAGGGATCGATCCCTGTACCAATGTTTATATCTCTCTACGTAAGAATTTGGTCAAAATCTAATTTTAATGATTTTTCAGAACGTCTCAAAATGCAAAAGAAAAAACTGCAAACGAGATACAATCGTGGAATTAATTCAAACTAGATCCGTAAAATTTTCAAAATTTTCCACCATTTTGTTGCACGTATAATTTTAATGAACATGGAAACATGTTAGCTCTATTGAGTGAACATTTACAAACATTACCTCAGAAATCAGTGAACTGTCAACTAAGCGTCGCATCGTAAAAACGGATAAATTCCATAAATAAAAATTAACAAGAGTTGAACTGTATTGAAAACTTATTCAAAAAACATGAATCGAGAAAATTCTATAGTTACAATTTTGATTTTATTTTCATCATTTTACCAATTAATTTTCGGTTGAAGAAAATTATCGGTTGGAAAAAAAATTGGCGTATTTTTTAGCCATTTGGGGTTATTACTACTTAGTACTTATCTCCTTTAAGAAGTTGTATTTAAAAGAAAACTTTCACCAAGTTTTAAAATTATTTTTTAAAGATCGACATTTAATGCAATTAGCCGGCTCTTTGGAAATGGGAAAAGTTTGATATTTTTTCTATATTATTAATCTCAATGCAGCTAACTTTAAAAAAAAGTTTTACTGATAAGTAATATTTTTAGCGAAAAAATAAAGAATTTTTTCCTTCAAACAGCAAATATACTCGGTTATCGATTACGCCGCCTTTGCGAAAAACACCGAGCAGATTTTATGAATACTGATTGAATATACCTTTCGGCGTTGAAAAGACTTAAAAGTATTAGTATCCAGAGGCACATGGGATTTTGTGTTTACCTCCCGCGAGGTATTTTTTTTAGCGAATTTTGATATCACGCGTCGTATACGTGGTTTAAATTAAAATTTACTCGTACGCCGAAGCTAGTTAGCATTTTACGCGTGATAATTAACGTGCACCGGAGTTAATCTGAAATTGATTCGATTTCGCTTCAACTGCATTAAATTACCGAACCAAGCCGGCGTAATCGAAATTAAAGTAATAACCGCATTACCTCCAATCGTCTGAAACTTTTCCCTTAATTTCAAGGGTCATCGGCTCGAATATTTGGAATTTGCGGTACGACCGACGTCTCGGAACTCGATTCCAGGTACTATGACCAAAACCCGAGGATTCCGCTATGTGCGGAATGCGTTTTACTTTTTCAAGCTTCGGGTAGTTGTGTGAATTTCATTGTTAGCGTCATTTAAAGATTATGTTTGGAATTTCCCCTTCGTCGTGCTTCATCTGTGCGCTATTTCAAGTGGTTTTCTTTATCGTTTTGAATTTTGAAAAATGCTTCAACAATTGATGGGACTTGATACATATCGATAAATAGAATTTTTATTTAGTATTGTGGACTTGCCCCCGTTTAGCTTTGTAGTGTGACCTCAATGGCCTTCATTGCGGAGCGAGCCTGTGTTCCTTTTTAAAGTGGAATTAAAATGCCCTATCTGCAGCGGAGCTTTTTTTCAAGTGAGTAAAGGGTTTAAGATTTTGCCACCAGTGAGCTGAAATCTGAATGACGCCTTTCGAATCTTTCGAATAGTACAATTTATAATTTTAAAATTATTTCTTGTTAAAAAATGTTTTAATGTAGGTACGTTTTTCAATTTTTCGATATTTTTAAAATTCTCCGAAACAAAATTTTCAATTCCTGCATTTTTGTTCTTCAAAATTTTTAGTTGTATTTTTTTGAATTTTTGATTTTTTCAATTTCATTGTTCTTCAAATTTTTTTTAATTGCAATTTTTCAATTTTTTGATTTTTTCCCATTTTATGAGGTACAATTCTAATTATTCTTCAAAATTTTTTCAACCTTGATTTTTGTTTTTCAAAATTTATTTCAATCAAAACTTTTTTAAAATTTTTGATTTTTTTCAATTTTGTAAGGCACAATTTTCAATTTTTAGATTTTTTGTTCTTCAACATTCTTTTAATTGCACTTTTTTTAATTTTATGAGGTACAATTTTCAATTTTTCAATTTTTTAAATTTTTTGACATACAATTTTCTACTTTTAGAATTTCTTCAACATTTTTTTTATAGAACTTTTTTCGATTTTTTGATTTTCTTCAATTTTATGCGTAACTATTTTCAATTTTTAGATTTTTTCAATTTTTCGAGACACAATTTTCAATTTAGATTTTTTTTCTTCAAAATTCTTTTAATTGAACTGTTTTAAGTTTTTTAATTTTTTTCAATTTTATGAGGCACAACTGTTCTTCAACATTTTTTCAATAGCACTTTTTCAATTTTTTGTTTTTTTCAATTTTTTTTTAAATTATCTTTATTTTTTGTCGCTTGACCTGTTAGGTTATTTGCGACTACGATACAGTGAATCAACAATGAAAAAAAATACATGCACGAAATAATATGAAGACTTAGAACTACTTGTACATAACGAAAAAAAAAATAGAAAACACAAATGAGAACTACTTGTATATAATGAAAAAAAAAGCAGAAACAGAAATGAGTACTACTTGTACATAACGAAAAAAAATTTTCGATTTTTAAATTTCTTTTAAATTTTTTGAGATACAATTTTCAATTTACATATTTTTTCAATTTTATGAGACACAATTTTCAATTTTTCAATTTTTTTGATTTTTTGAGGTAGAATTTAGCACTTTTAGATTTTTTGATCTTTAAAATTCTTTTAGCTGCACTTTTTCAAATTATTTTTGAAATTTTAAGAGGCACAATTCCCAATTTTTAGACTTCTTGTTCTCCAAAATTTTTTTTATTGTACCAAGTGTTGCATCTTAGGGCTATAGCCCCCTCAGCCCCCCTGTAAATACATGCCTGCAAATGATCGTTACGTACGTCTATATTTTGAAAAAAATCAATCGCGACTCCTTAATTCTTAACTGGCTGCGCCACCGTTACACTCCAATGTGCCGGAACATTTGACTTGGAATTTTCCGCCTCCTTTCCCCATCTAAAAACTCTTCACGCGGATAAGGATTTGATATAAATCATCGGCACATTGGCGCAGACGAGGCGCCGACATTGTGGAAATTTGTTTTGAAGGCGTTTTTCGAGTAACATCTCATCCATACTAAGTAATCTTTGGCATGTTTGAAATTCGATGTTTACTTGACGGGTACACGCTGCGATGGGATTTTTCAAAGGTTTAATATTATCTCGGAAATTAGCATTTTTTAATAACACACTAATCTGATTTTATTTTGTTCGTTGAGGCGGATTTTGAGGTGTTTTTAAGGCGCTCTTTTTATTATGGAAATATCACGAGACGGATACGATTAAAGCTTCGTAGACACGGAGTGAAGAATAAAATGTAGGATAATTTATGCGCAAAATAACGCCACATAGTGAAACATTCCTGCGTTGGTACTTATTAACATACTGATACTGTACGTTGAATATGAGCAGGCATCGGGATAAGTCTCATTTTCATCAGCATCAGTCGCCGGAAAAAACCGAGGCTATTGAACATACACAATACGAAGTCCTATCAATATTACAAGACTCATTTGAGCCATGGCTCGTTTTCGTATTAATGAATAAGCTCGATGGCGTTATTTCATATACGCGTTACAAGCGGTGGCGGCGTAACACAAAAGAATTGCGTAGTTTTGCGAGGTACTAGCTTTATGAGGCACGACGGCGGAGGTCTTTATGATCTCGTGTACAATTACTAGAGGAGAGCATTGTTGGTGGAATATTCGCGCCTTGTTCGAGCTCGTAATACGTTGACTGCTTGTAGAATGATAAAAGCAACCGCTCTACAGCGAAGGCCTTTTGCTCGGCGACGATATCACCATAAATCCGACGTTGTTTCGTTTAAAATATATAATCCCTTTGATGGAGTCACCCTAGAGAAAGGTCGTTTGTGATGCGTCTCCTTTAATTAGATATTGTATTAGTTTCGGGCTTCCTTATCGTTAATATCTTAATTAAAGTCGGATCTTTTAAATGGGCTGCAGTGGCGCATCTTCTATAAAAAATTCCCACCGATAGTGAAAAAATTATCGCAAATTCGAGCTCGCTGACCTATTACTCGTTTAAACGTATTTACTCGACCGTGTGTACAATTAAACCTAACAAAAATTTATTCGACGTTGAAAAACTAATCCAGGTGCTTCGACCCGTTTTTTTTTTAATTCGACGCGTTCTCTTTTTTATACATTTTTCGAATCCCCGTATACATTATTTATGAAAGAATATCGATTCTATAAATGATTTCCCATTTTGGTAGAAATTCTTGAACGATACGTGATAAATTTTATCAGTTTTTCTCTACGTCAATATGTAAGGAAACGGTCTCTGAATGGTGGAAAATTACTGCGAATTCGATTTACAAGTTAATTTGTATTCGGGTATCTGTGTGACAATGAGACAAGTTCGAATTTTCTCATCAGGCGCGTTTGTTAGGCGGAAAAATACTCTCAATTAGGGGACCGTAATTGAATTTGGTTTTCATTTTTTGATCCAATATCCGGTATGTATCTAAGATATTGAAAGGAGGCATGAAGGAGGGAATCGTGACAAAAGTAATCACGCGCTGAAGATTCGTCTACGTGGTTGAAAACTTAATAAGCAGGAAATCCAAGTGGTAACTTGCGACGGGTAAAAATCAAAACAACGGTTCAAAAGCAAGATTTCCTTTTCCTCGTACTTTGTAGCATCTTTGATATTTCCTTTTCTTCGGTTTGAAATCTTAATAAGTCTTGGAAAATTATCATACTTATGGATAGAATTTATGTAGGTGAAAATCGTTGCCGCAGTTACAGTATGAAGCGCTGAATTTGGAATTTTTCGTTCTTTCGAAGTGCAGACAAGCAGACAAGCTTAATCAAAGGGGGAAAAGAGAATTCTCTCAAGCCCAGCGTTTTTATCCCCACTGCTATGACCCCTGTATCTAAGATTATTTAAGGTCAAATATCAATATTTTTAGTTTTTCGCATTTTTCTCATCATTTTTGGGTTCAATCGTAAAACTAATTCAGTCAAAAATTATAGCCGAGTAAATTAACCACAAAAAAGGTTCTTATAACTTTTCCCTCCCAGTCTCCACTCCTGAGATATCGCATTTCGAAAAGTTGAGAGCATTGAACAGGTGGAGATAGGTGAGGAAAAAATTGTGAAAACCTTTATTTGTATATAATTCATTCAGTTGTTATTTTAGACTGAACTGTTTTCACAAAAAAAAACCACGGATGATGAAAAAATGCAAAAAACTGAAATTGTTGACCTTTGACCTTGAATAACCCCCCCAAGAGGTCACGTCAATGGGAATTTTCGGCATTTTATTTGTAATATTATTTCAATATTTGTACCGATTTTCAACTTTCTGGAAATTTTTACAGAATAGACACATACTTGTTTTTAATTTAATTAGACTAAGGGGTTCGCAAAATGGGTTGAAATTATGCGTTCCGTTCCTCACTTTGGTTTTCAACTTTTTTCCAAAATAAGTTGAGAAGTTGGTTTGTTGCTCCAAATGTAAGAGATACGTCAGTTTTTCAATTCCTTGAAAATTGTTTACTTTGAAATGTAAAATTTGAGAAATTAAGACGGTTTTAACGCGAATTCGCATCTCAATTAATTCATAAATCGAAAAATATCTCAAATAAAAAAGATAGCATTTTTCAAGAGCATTTCAAATATATCCAAACTATTGCCTTTGCACTCCATGCAACCGAATAAATCGTACATTGGACATGAAAAAACATGCCCGAATATCAAACTAAAGTGAATAATGTGTTTAGAAGACACAATTAGTCATCGTTATATCAACTGTTGCCTGTGTTATAGTCAATGCTTCGTTTTGAGCTCTCTGCTCTTCGCTCAAGTAATTTCATCCCTTATTTTATAAGATAACAAATTGGTGAAAATAATTACAGGATGTACTTTACCATCACCACTCGAAACATTGTACTTGTATCATGCTTGAAGCGTTTCTTGAAAACATCGAAGATTTACTGAATTCATAATATGATTCCTGGAAGAAAAAAGAATGACATTTTTTATTAGAAATTTTATCGAGAATAATTTCAGTTATTTTTATTTTTTCAAAATAACGATTATTTTGAAAGACTTATCTGAAAAACAAAAACCCTTCATTAGAACTTTCATGTGACTTCAGAGCACATTCCTCCAAAGCCCAGTCAGCAATTGTCGATTCGCCGTGTTGAATTCACCATCGGACATTTGATACTTAAAAAATCGAATCGTTTGGATTCACGCGGAAAAAAAAATTTCAATCTGTACTCGAAACACGAATCATCGAGATCGAAAAACTAACAAGAAGACCCAGCGCATCATCAAATAGAGAAAAATCACAGAAAACTTTCATGAAACTCTCTAAAAATTTGCCCACACTTTCAACTCACATCAGTAATCAATAAATGAAAAAAGTAAACATGTTAATTGGATCGCGATTTTTTGCACATACTGGTCTCCGTGAAACAAAAAATCACGTATGAGTTCGGATTACATTCTTTATCCCAGAATAACGAAGGGAATCGACGCTAACTGTGGAATAATAAAGATGGTTTTATAAATGAGACGTCGTTATTGCAAATATGCGAGCATTACTCAGTAAAAGACATTTGTTTATACAAAATCCCTACTTCGTTATTCGGTACCGTTATTTTTACTCCATTTTGTACTTATTCATTCCTTTTGTCCTAATACGGGCTTTGTTTTCCAAATGCCGAATAGTAATTCTATAAAATCCTTTTACGCAACAGTCTCGCTGGTTTTTTCCTCGGAGAAAAAAATTTCTTCCTGTCGTACATATCTAGTCTAAAAAAGCGCTCGATTTAGCGGTAGACTTGGATTCAATCAAATGTTTTATACGGTGTATTCCTTAAACTTACATACTGTTTTTGGGCGAGAAGCTTTCACAAAAACCTTTGCTGTTCCGGTAAACTTTTTATTTTCCTTTTTTCTTTTACACTTTATATGGCATCGAAATCAGACATTTTCTTTGGTAAAATTTCCTTCTTTTATCCGCGTCGCGCTTTTTTTTTAGTACTCTTCCTTTTCTTTTTGCAATTATTCTTTTCCTTTTTCGTTGTTTTCCTTCGGTTAACGTCGTAAATTAAAAGCTGCCTGTAAAGCACGAAAAAAAGGAAATTTTACGCTGGCAAACGTTTTTCGCAATTTAAATGCATGTTTCTTTTTAAATACGAGAATTGCTCCGAATTACTGGCGTTTGCATTCTGTTGGCAATTATAATCAGCGTTGCGTTTGACGTTTCAAATCCTAATCCTTTATTTGAGTTTGATTTCGCGTTAAATTATTAAAGCTTTGTGTAAATTACTCAAATACGTAAAGGGAAATATACCGGAAGGACTATTAACTAGATGAATTTCTCAGTCGGATCGTCATAGTGCATCGTTTAGTTTGGATTGTACAAAGGATAAGCTTAATCTTACAAACTGTGGTAAAATCAATACCAAATCGGCGGCTGAGAAGTAAACAAAAATTACTTAATGATAGATATGCCAAGTTGTCAGTGATCAAAGTAGGCTAAAACAATAATAGCTTTGCGATAACAGGACAAATTATTTTAAAAAACTACAGAATGTTGAAAAATGTTTTTAATGATTTTGAAAGGACATGTTGAAAGGTGTTCGGTTATGAAGTATTTTTCGCCGATGTCTGACAAGTTATTGATTATGTTGAAATTTTGAAGACACATTATCGATGGCAATTTAATTTCATACAATTTACGTCATTATATATTTTATCGTGGCATGCTTCATTAACGAGTAATCAAGCCAAAATGTAGGAAAACCTGTACATATGCAGGTGATAAAGGTTGAGCGCGATGTCTTGTCGTTGTACCGCGTAAGCTACGTGGCGATTCGTGTGCCTCGTACGACGTTCTGTCAACATGTTCCCGTATGAGGTGTTTTTCAGCGATATCTAACCAATCGTTGATCTTATTGGAATTTTGAAAATACATTAACGACAGTAAATTAATTTCCTACAATTCAAGTCCTTAAAGATTTTTTCGTAGCACGGTTCGATTTCGAGTAATCGAGCAAAGAAGTATGAAAAACCATATTGTGATTCATCTTAAGCGCGACGTCTTGTCACTGCGCCGCGTAAGCTACGTGGCGATTCGTATGCCTCGTACGATCTTCTGCTGACATATCCCCATGTGAGGTGTTTTTCACCGATATTTACCCAACCGTTGATCCTATTGGAATTTTGAAAACACATTAACGACAGTAAATTTAATTTCCTACAATTTAAGTTATTATAAATTTTTTCGTAGCACGCTTCGTTTTCGAATAATCGCGCAAAAACGTATAAAAAGCAATATAATACGATTCAGGGTGAGCGCGACGTCTTGTCGCTGCGCCGCGTATACTACGTGGCGATTCGTGCAGCCTCGCATGAGACATTTTTTTGAATGTTTCATAAAATTCAAGACAGATTGTGACTTTTAGAGAAAAAAATAAATAAAAAACCAAATTACGAATTAAAGTTGCTGAAAAATTGGCTTCAAAATGTACATGTGCAATGTCCACGTGAAAAAAATCAACATTTCAAAACTTTTGTCATCATCTCGATAACATTTAAAAATACCTACAGCATCGCACTTGATGACAACCATCTTTGAAATTTCCTCAGCCATCGAAAACCGACGAAAACCCAACATTATAAATTTTTATGAGTACCATCTAAACCTTTTACCTTTGATGAGACAACGTTTAATATTTCAATTTATTTTCCTCGTAGATTAAGCTCTTAAAAAGAAGGGAGATCGAAATGGCTTATAAGTCTGTAAATGAAGCTCCAAGCGAAGGCATTTTCTATACGCGTAATGACGCGATCTCGTCCATCAAACGTTACCACACTCATCAATCATACTTTACTTCGAAAAGTGTTCAATCATAATCTACTATCGTTAACATTCCTCGTTGCTCCAAACGGCGCTATATCGTCTAACAATACGTCTTTAAATAATTCCACGCTCTTTCACGCGTCTAGGTGCTGAAAACCCCGACGCCGGAACAAATTGCCTTACGAAATTGATATACTTTTGATCTGTCGTTATCATCGGAATACAAAAATTTTCCTCTTGTGAAACATCGACGCTATAAAAAAAGCAGCGAGAATCCATTATATACAGAGATGAAGATCCACCGATCTCCACCCGTCGTCGACCATCGCCTAATTTGGAACTTTTTTACTTTCGATTCATCGTCTTTTGACCGTTTACACGACCATTCGAGTATACTAAAGTATCTCTTAGCTTCGATGTGGATTTTTTTTCACTATTTTCCAGAATTTATCGTAGAAAAATACTTCAATCGAGAAATATAGTTTATGATTTTTAAAGATTAACGAATCTCAAATCACCAAGTTAGAGGGGGAAATGAGCCCAGGGGAAATGGTCCGTACCCTCCCTCAATTTGTTCACGATACTTATAAACTAAACAAATAAGGAGAAAATTTTCTGTTATTATTAAACTGCTTGAAAATTTCCAGACTCTTTCAAGAAATCTGAAAATGCTCCCTTGTCCCCTCATCGAACTCTAATTCTGGACAAAAAATAACATTTTTTTTCCTACTTTAATTTATAAAAAAATGGATAAAATTTCAAAAAAATTCCCCTATTTCAAGCAACTCTCAAGTTTACTTTTCAATTTCTGTTCATCAAATATCGAATTTCGTTTAAACAAATAAGACTCAGGAAAGAAACGAAAAATCTCGTGAAATAATACCAATAAAAAAAGCTACGATTAAAAAAAGGAAAATCTTCGACGGAAAAGAGATAAAATGAAATCCGTTGTAAACGTAATCGCTAAATGCTATCCTCTTCACGGAGCTGTTTATCTATTAATATTTTCCGCAGTATTCACTTAAATCCGAAGAATTCAACCGCGAAAGAGTATACCTTCTCCAAATAAGTAATTTTATCAAGAAATGAAATTCCACCAAAGAAAAATATTTTTCCATCATTCCACAGGCGGCATTTCACCCTTCAAAGTAATTCGTGTACCGGCATCAAATGAGAAAAAATGATGACGTTTCTATTTTCAAATATGTATGATGCTGTTGTTTCTCCGCGTGTTCGTTCGTTTTTATTATGACCATCGTTATAAAGAGAACAAAAAAAGGCAACGAATTCAAAGAAAACACGAACGATTTTTCCGAACGAGATATCTTTGTTGGCTTTACACCAAAAATACGAACGTTGTCGAGTTAAACATGGAATTTCCTTTATGTTACTTTCGTTTTTGATGTTTTTCATTTCATTGTCCACGGAGAGCAACGAGGATCTGTGAAAATGTTGGTTTTCGACGTTAATTCATTTTTCAAAAGCAATTTAATAAATTAAACGAATAAAATAAAGGTACTAGAATGTGTTCTAAGGAAACGTCGGATTTTTTTGAAATTGAAGTTATAAGAAAAAAGAAATGCTTGGTACAGTTTTTCATTTTTTTTTGTGTTTTTGCAGATGATCATACTGTTATGGTGGCTGCTGATCATCGAATATTGCCATGGTGAGTTTTTATTTTAAATTAAATCGTTGATATTGAAGTATAATTAGCGTAAGATGTATGAATAAATTAAGAAATAATTTCACACTGAACAATAACTCAACTTTTTGCAAAAAATTTATCAAAAATTCAAAATATGAAAGTTTGGAACTTCTGCTCATTTTTTAAGATTTCTAAATCTTTTTCAGTATTTTTTTAATTAAGGAAGATTTTTTAAAATAATTTTTAAAATTTAACAGCAAAGGAACCTCCTCATGAGAATTGAATTTAAATAAAAGTTGGATTCTTGGAAACAGCACCTTAAGAAACCTCACAATCAAAATTTCAGCAACTTAATTTTATATTTAAATTTTTTGAGAATCAATAATATTTTCATTTAAAGATTAAAAAAAACGTGAAATAATGAAAATTGGATTCACGCCCCCCCCCCCGTTCTCCTTCCTTTTAATCTTTGAGCAAATTATTGACAATTGAGATAAATTTATTTCATTCTGAGTGGACTTTTGAATCCATTCTGGAGGCTCCAGCACAATTTTCATTTTCTCCAAAATTTTTAAAAATGTTTTAAAAATCCAAAAATTGAGTTGCCTGATACCATCAAAGTTCCTAGAGTGTTTTAAAAATCCTGGAGAAAGTGGAAATCACGCTGGAACCTCTAGGACATTTTTCAAATGCAAAATTAACTGGGGGGGATGAAATTAAGGGCAAACACATCATCAAATCAAACGTGACTAGAGGCAAATGATTTTTTTTTTTTAATTTTGCCATTTTCCTCGATGAGAAATCTGCACAAAAAATTACCTTCGAGGTGGTTATTTGTGATTTCGCCAAAATTTGGATAATTTGCATGAAAAATGGTCGAGAATAAGTGCAACCATGTTTTCAGCCACGCAATCGCATATGGACGGTTTCCAGAGCATTTTGAAAATCCTGGAAAAAATAGAAATTGTGTTGGAGCCTCCAGCACGGAGTGAAAAAGTGAAATTTCAACTCGATAGATTTAAATTAAAGGAAAAACACATTTTACGTTATTTTCAATCTTTTTCTTAGAAAGAATTCGATATAAAAATTAAAACGTGGACGGGAGGGGAGCGTGAAGCTTAACAAGTTCTTTCAAAAAATCAAATTTTTCTTCAAATCTGACAACGAGACAGATACTACTTTCGGAAACTTTTTAAAATTCTGGAATAGCTGGAAAATCACGGTAAATCAGGACTACGGAGAGGGAAGGGGTTAAGATGCTCCTTGCAAAAATCCAATTCTCCTTCAAATCTAAGGCAGATTCTCCAGGAAAATTTCCAAAATTCCGGAAAAACTAAACTTTCGCTAGAAGCTTCAAAAAATTTAAGAGTTCAATGATAGATAAAAAGGTGCTCAATTTTGAATACGTTAATCAAAAAAATATTTCAATGAACTTGAATTTCAAGTAGTAAACAATACTACTCGACGAAATTGTCATCGATGTGAAAAACCAAATTCAAAACCAAGAAAAAGACCCCAGTCTCATATTGAAATGAAAAACACACCCAGAAGCTGTATTAGCAACATGAAAGCATTATTCATCAAGCTCGTTCGGCGCAAACAACTTCACAATGTACTTCGCCATTTACGCTTCATTCAAAACACCCTACCGGCCCAGCCCTAACGAACGAGGTACCCCATAGAGATATTGATACAGAAGTAATTAACGACTACATCAAATACACCATGTTCGTTTCATGAAAGCTCTATTATTACAAGACTCTGGCACGTAGTTTAATCTTTTTAATTCCGGCCGTCAAATAAGAATCGAAAATTACTCGAAATGATTTTAATTACGAGGCGTTAATATAATTAAAAAGTACCTCGTAGACGAAAAAACGACTAAATATTGAAAACGCAACGTTACACACGAGGTGCGCGAGAATCGCGAAAATAATCTCGTAATTTAAAAGAATCGAGGCTTGAGCTTTTATAGTATTTTAGATTAAAAGCACGCGAAATAATTTCAGTTTAATAAAGTATCGAATTAACGCCGTCATTCTTTTACAGATAGTGTATCTCGCCGAAAGCATTGTCACGCTGATAAAAACCATTTTATTAATTAAACTTTATTCATTACAGTACCTACTTTTTAATTACTTTTGCCAGTTTTCATCTGAAAAGCTAAATCGAGTTAATATTCGTTTTGCCGATTTTATATAGCTTTTAATAATAAAAAATTACGCCGAGTTATTACCCTTATTCAGCATTTTTTTTCATTATTGTTCAACCATTGTACGAAGAATATCGTATCATTAGCGTCACCTGCATTAAAATTAAAATCATTAATTAACGAGTACTTTAACCCGTATTTCTAGCCCTTCGAAGCATCGCAAATGGACATCGAGTTTTTGTATCGAATGCAACATTGTTGCACGATGCGGTTTTATTTATATCGCTAACAAAAACACCAGCGGAGTAATTTAATTAAAATATTTCCAAGGTATTTACAAACACGCCTGACAGCGCGTGATACCACGATATTCAATCGATGAGCAAATTTTTTAAATATTTACTCGGCCGCGATCTCTCATCCGCAGATTTTTCCTGTTTCCGCACAAAACGACGTTGTATACGTCAGGAATCTGTCGCTTTCGCGTTAAATAATTTTACCAACGAAAGTCAAGGTGTTTCGGTACTTTTGAATTTAATTATTCATTCAATTAGTTCAGTCTATGACATTTGACGCTTATAATGCCACCGTCGCAGTTTCCAAGTTTTCACCTTGTTTGCGAGATCAAGCTGTACAAAAATTACGCCTGAAAGTTTCCTTGATTATTTTGACGTTTTCGAACTCCGCCGAAGTCACATATTATGTTACAAGCTTGTGAATGTGTCAAAAGTCTAAGAATTATGAGTTTTCGAGATTCCGTTGAGTATTCGAGTTCATATTGCGGGATCCTTCGGGGAAATGAATTTTGGTATTTTTAAACTTCCATTTTATAAAAATATATTATTTAATATTCAAATGTAACATTTAAAATGAATGAAATAGAATTTTCTCAAATTTTTTGGCTGTCTTTACCCATTCCCTCTCCTCCTTAAAATGATGAAGACGTTTAAAAATAAGGGACAAAAAAATCTGAAAAAATTTTATTTAAAAAAATCGCCAGCTCATTATCTAAATTTTAGCTGATTTGACATGGAATCACCAAAAAGTGGAATATTCAGCAAGGTGGCCGGTCAAAACAACAGGTCGTAAAACCCCGACGAGCAACATCCCTGAACATCTGCCCTCCCCTTGAATTGTATACCACCACTGCATGGGCGGGGCTTGCTTTTTATGAAGTAATCCGACCTATCAGAGCAACTCCTGACCATCTCCCCTGCCCTCGAGCTGTCTACCTCCCTTGTAAGGGCGGAGCTTGTACCTATCAGTGTAATCCTCCAGTGTTACCATTCCCAAAGACGTATACTGTTACAAATTAAAAATTTCTCCAGCCCGTTTAGAAAATCCAGATCCAAGGCAGATTTCCTTCACTGTTGAGATCTTTAGCTACATAAAATGAATCCATTTCCTCATTCTCGTGGCAGGTGTTCTAAAAAACCGATAAGATTTTCGCGTTGAAATACTTAAAAACGCATAGAATCACAGACATATTAGCCTTTGCAATCTAGACAAAATAGATAACTTATGGTACCATAAATCTCATCGCTTAAAACGATATTTCCAGCTAGCGGCAATCCGGCAGGCAGTAACATGGCGAAAAAGACTTCTATTCCGGTATTCGTGGCCTTTTACTAACTACAGTTTACAGTTCCGGCGGTTTTGTGGTCTTGTCTAGGAAAAACCACAAATCATGGATTCATTGTTTATAGCATCCGCCGAATAGGATTACCGACGCGTACTACAAACGTATCAATGATACATTTTTTTTGCATTTACCTCTCCCCTTGTCTAAACGTTTAACGTACACACCTGGTGTTTATGACAGACGTTGTTAAATGGTGCACGTTAGTAGTTTTTTTCACCATACGGCGATTTTCTGGGTAATATGGTTTCAGCGATGATATACGCGTTTCACTATATACGTGATTTGTTAAGATGGGAAATTTCATCCGCAGTTATGAATTTATAATGATATTTGCGGACGATTTAAGCTCGTGCTAGATTTTCGACGACGAGCCGACCTATGAAAAACAAGAATGTGTAAAAAAGTGAATACGTAAAAGGTGACATGATAGCGATTCCCTTTGAAATACCCTTTCGAGCTCCATACGTGGGTTTGTTAACGTTTACATACGGTAACACGTTTTTTTTTTTGTTTATAAAAAGGTGTCATATAAAGCTACGATCATGCGTCATCATAGCTGCCTGCCGGGTTCATTTCTCAATTAATTTTCCCCTTTTTTACGCGATGTAACCAAAGCCAAAACAATAACCCTTCTTTTTTTTTCATTACGCCGGAGACACCGGCACAAGGGTGAGCTCGGAAATAGTTGTAATCGTATTACACGGCTAATTAATCTTCGAAAATGTCGTAAATTTGAAAACACTTAAGGTGTTTTATGGTATCGTTTTTCATTATTGTGTTTAAAAACGTACTCGTTATTGATGGATTTTTTTTTCAACGGTAATATGAGAAAATAAAATGTTTTATTAAATCGATACAGAGGATATGAAATCTCGTTCATATTGAAAGCGTTGACCAAAAAATGCCAGAAATCCTGTCTAGTTAAATTAATAAATAATGTTTTCCGGTAATTCACATTCATCTTGTTACGCAACACACTTTATCTATGAGTAGCAGAGGCTGTAGCCCGGAACGGACTAGATTATTGAAAACAATATATAAATATAAGACTCCAAATGTACAGTGCTGCCAGAAAGAAAGTAGAAAAAATCATCATTACGCATTTCATTTCCATTTGAAAATCTCAAAAAAATCACCACATCACTACTTACGGTATTCATGACTAATTACCTGCAGTTAACTATATTTAGTAATGAATCACCTGAAATTGCTGGCGTATTACTTGTAAATTAACGGTATATACTGGTTCACGTATTACCTTTAAAGTACCAGTAATTATCAGTGTATTCTGTGTAAATTACCAGTAATTACCAGTGTATTATCTGTCAATAATCAGTACTTACCCATATATTATTTGTAAATTACCAGTAATTACCAGTGTATTATCTGTATATTACCGGTAATTACCAATATATTATTTGTAAATTACCAGTAATTACCAGTGTATTATCTGTATATTACCAGTAATTACCAATATATTATTTGTAAATTACCAGTAATTACAAGTGATAGCCTGTAAATTATCTGTAATTACCAGTAATAGTCTGTAAATTACCAGTAATTACCAGCATATTACCAGTAAGTTACCCGTTATTACTGGTAATTACTCGTAAACGACATGTATATTACCTGTAATTACCACAATATCACCTGTAAATTATCAATAATTACCTGAAAATCACCAGTAATAACCTGTACATTACCGGTAATTACAGTAAATTATCTGTAATCACGCATTTTGGCTATTTTTGGTAGTTCAGCTACGTTTTTGGTATTTTTGATACTTTTTAAATGTTTTTTTCGATTATTTGTATTGTGTTGTTATTCTTATTAATAGATCATGTAATTTTTCAAATCGCTTTTTGATGCCCCTCTTGCCGCCCCCTCCCCCCTTTAGACTTCTCTGCACTTGTAATACATTTCGTGCCTGTTTGAGTTTTTTTTTTTTTTTTTTTTTTCAATAAAAAAGGAGTCAAGAGTAATTATTTGAATAAAATTGGCTTTATTTCGCAATTAAAATTCGACGCGTTTAAAAATTACCCTCTAAAATATGCCTCGACAAAATAATTCGTTTTCAGGTCACAAGAACAATTGATTAAATTTGCAGCCAGAAATTTGGAATTTTTCGCACCGCGACGTTATCTCGCAATAAGCCGTATCTCAGTTTAAATTGAATGGTCATCTTGAACTAGTACATGTTGACGCTATTTCAAATGCGCCATTTTTCCTCTATTCTCTCGCACAATTACGCTGATTGAGTTTTACGAGCGTGCTTTAAAATCGAATTTTATTTCGCGCTATAAATTACTCGATAGTTTCTTGAACCTTTACGACAAAATACTTCTCAAATTCGCCAATCGACTGGTATTCGAAGGCCTATAAACGCGTCACAAAACGATAGCCTTTTCGCGGCGTTATTCCAACCGGACAATTTTACTGCTCACTGGCATCACGCGGGAGATGTTGGTTTGTTCGAAAACAAGGTATTTTTTTTCTTATATCGTCGTCTTATATGCGTCTGTTAATCCAACGGAAGGCTTTCAGATAAATTGCCAATTTATTTGAGTGTCCGGCGTTGTAGCGTTGTTTTTAATTTCCCATACACACCCGGCGGGTCAGTTTTTATCATGGAAGTTTACAAAAACCACGCTTCGCGTCTTCTAAGGAATAAATTGAAATAATAAAAACTCTGCCACGACGTCATCCGACTGGAAACATTTGTTATCGTTTGTCAAAATAATAACGAAATAGAAACTCCACCGTTGCAACCCCCGAGCGCCGAATTTATTTACACGATAAAAGGAAATGAGAAAACTCACTTTGGGCGAAATTAAAATTTAACGTTCTTAAATATTTTTAAACGGGTAATATACGAGATAGTTTTTTTATCTAGTACGTCTGCCGTGGAATTTTTTGAATTTGAACGCGAAATAAGTTTTCACATTGATGAAAATTCGCCTACTTTTTACATCTTCTCTCGTGCACGTGTTCTCGTCGTTTTAACACCCACCAAATGTAAAAGTCAATTTAGATATATCTACCGAATACGCGTCTCTTCATAAACGTCATTACTGGCGGGAGTATTTGGCGAAATTAGTTTTGCACCTTCACGATGTGCGGTTTTAATATGAAATTAGGAAAACCATTTGCCAAATACGAAAACTTTCTCGGTGAAACCCTCGTACATAAACGTTGACATTAAATAGACAAATTTTGATTAATTTTTTATCTAATTTTCGTTTGGTGAAATCACGACGTTTGAAATTAGAGATTGCTCGAGTTACACGGTGACTACTCAAATTTTATTTCACTAGTAAATAAAACGTTCAAGAGTTATTTAATTTGTATTAAATCATGTAATATATGAACCGAGCCATTGGCTCGTTTTTTTTTACATTTCTACTCCGGATACGGAAGTTCCGCTTTCAGAAAATAATCTTGAATAATTCCGGTTTGTTTGTCGAACTTCGTGAAGTTTGGTTGAATTTTCTTCCATTGTAGGATCAATCTAAAATATTGGATTTTTAATAAAATAGCACCAATCAAGTTCTCTTCTAAAATTTTGAAAACCGAACTTTCTGGGAATTCATTGGGGGGAAGGGGGCAAGAAATAGTCCAGAGAAATTAGTCATGGCACAAAATATGTAGCAGAGATATTATAAAGTAACCCAATGACCATGTAAGGGTCCTAACCTTGTTTAGCTTTTCACCTCTTCTACATCATAAATATTTTCCACAGATTGATAATTTCTACAGAATCATCGAAAGTAAAAATGGGCCCAGGACGAATGTTTTGTAACCCTTCCCTTCACTTGTTCCTTACGTGATACTTTTTCATTTTGAGAAATTTGGGCAAATTGTCCACATTATTAAATAATTTGAAATTTCCCATGTCTTTTTACAAAAAACCTACCTTGGGAGTAAATTACCCCCTCCTTCTCTATCTGACCTTTCCAAATTCCTATAATAACAATTTTTAAATCTATTCGCTACCTAATTTAAATACTAAATTTGAATAAAAGCGCAATAAGATTTACTAGGTATGAGTAATTTATTCTCGCAAATACGACAATTTAAAAATGCTAATTTAAAACGAGCTGTTAACGTCATTAACGCCGAAACCATTTGAAATTAATATTCAAAAAGTTACCGAGGGAATTAATTTTTTTTCAAGGAATTAATTCATTATACGTCAAATGAAAAAATGGAAAGCTTTTTGTAGGACAAAAAAAAAGCGTTTTCAATACTTAAACGACATTATTTAATTATATCTATTATTTAAAAAAATGGCCATTGTTATCATAAACCTTGTAAAGGAAGATTACCAATTAACAGCGCTTTTAAAATGACAAAATATTAGGTTTGATAGTTGCGAGCTTCATTGCTCCGAATCTCTTTTTTTTTTCAAGAGTATCCAAACACTAATAATGACTTTTTATTAGATTAAAAATTTTTACAGGTTTTAAATTTTATTAAATCTTGAATTATGGGGAAAATTTTGGAACTTTTTTGAACCCCAAGTTGAGTTGAAAAATTATACATGAATTTAAACTTTCTAAGAGCTGAGGGCTTCTTTGACCATTTCAAATTCTCATAAAGAAATTGAAAATGAAAGTTTAAAATTACGTAAAATTTGTTTAAGAGTTTGAATAAATTTCCTGACTGTATTTTCATATTAAGGTCAATGATTTCAAAATGAGAAAGTAAAAGCTATGAATATCGCTTCATGAATAGATTCCACAATTACAGGCATAGTGTAAGTTCATTTAGGTACCTTTTATTTATATTTATGTTCGTATCGAACGAATTATAGGGAATTGCCGGAGATGAGTTTATTTTAATTTCAACCGCAAATTGGAACACCTAATACTTCAAAGGTATATCTATATTTATACAACATTAAGCGAATTTTGTCGCATGCATTAATAAGTTTCAACAACCTGTAGCACAACGAGAGGGTGATAAACGAAGTATCGCAGTATTGTAATTTTCGCACTCCGAATCCCTTTATATGTTCACTTTCACTCGTTCTCCCTCTCACTTTATGCGACAAAAAGTTGCGTTGAATTTTAATGAAAATTCCTTTAAAAATCATCAACACCTGGAAAACTGGAATTTTTTCTTTACTTCGTTTCCAAAACTATACTAATTTATAGGCTAGAAATATGAATTAAAACGCGACTTTTTCACGTCACGATCCTACAGTTTTATAAATTTTAAAGACAGCTAATTTATATTTATTATACTTCCGCGTTATTAATTTTTTCACCTCTATAAAAGATTGTTTAAAAATTAAAATATTTCTATCAACGTTGCAAATTAAAAATCCAATATTTGAATCTTTATTAAAAACTTTCCCGCGTACCTAACAATTTTTTAAAAGTATAAAACTTTCGCTTCGCTATACTTTTAAAAAACAGCGAAATTTATTTTCTTTTTTAAACAACAAAAACATTCGAAAAGTTTCCCCGTTGTCGTAATTCAATATAATTTCACGAAATATATTCATTTCAACGAAGGACATCATTCACAAGTTGATGAATCTATTACGTTGAAATCCTTTGATTGAGATTTAATGGAGCGTTCATTTTTTCCTTGGAATATTCTCGAGTAATTTTTTATACTTTGCTATTTCTTGCAACGCTTAGGAGTTTTTTTATTGACTAAATTTGATGATTGAGCTGTTTCCACTACGCTTGATTGCTGATTATTAAATAAACGAGGATTGCGGTGAAGAGTAGTTTTGGAGGAATAACGAGATATTATCTTTTTTATTAAATGGCAAAATACTCAGTTCGTTGAAATGAACGTAATTGCTTCTTTTATGGTTAAATATTTAATAGAAATATTATGCGTGTTTTTCATATTGCGCTGTTGAAATAAATGTCAAAGTGGTGGTAAATATTTTGGATTTTTTTTCCTTCATGATGTAGAACTTTTCATTCTTTTTTTGTTTTTATTTGTTTTTACAGACCTTGAGTAAATCTTGTTACTTCCCTGTAACTTCGATACCACATGAAATCAAGAACTAAAAATTCAAATCTCCAATCCCCGTACCTCGTCGCTTTTCTGTAAAAGCTTCGATATTGAAACACGAACACGATATCTACACAGTATCATTACCTTCACTTCTCATTCCAACTCCCTTCAACGTCTAAAATTACACGAGGAAAAAAAATCCATACTTTAAACGCGAAACAAGAAACGCCAAAAAGATGAAAAAAATCTTCTCCGAACGCTGCATACGCATCGATCGTTACAATGTATTTTTTTCACATCCGAATGGAAAATAATTTAACGAGAAAACTCGCCCGAAAGAACTACTGTCAATAAGGAAAATATCATTAGTTGGAAAATACAAGAGAGGAAACGAGCCGATGTATACAATTTACACATCACGTACGCATACATCGAAATAAAGTCATTGTTTGAAATTACTATCTTTGATCTTCCATTTGTCTGTATGGTTACCGATACGTTGAATTTACACAGTTGGCAAACTATCTTTCACCATCGAGCAACCATTAAACGAAAAACTTTTCACCTTAATGTTTTGAAATCCTTGGAAGATTTGCACAACGCGACGCCAACTTTACCTGGTTTCCAATCAGTCAACTACATATAAAATGAGCAACGCTTCCGTTGGCTCTTTGGCTCGTGGAATCGAACAATCGAATATCTCGATTTGGCAAAATAAAGTTAAAAGTTTTCAAAATACCGCATTTCGTGTTGGCAACCAACGCGTATTTTTTCCATCGCCTGCAACATTTTCTCGTTCTTTTGTTGCTAACAAAAAGAACGAAATAGGCTAGCATGTACAATGGAAATGATAACATACGCCGAAATACCACTATACTTACCGATCAACCTTGCGTCATCAATCGAAGATGAACCGTGTAATTTTTTACCCTTTGGAACGTGTTCGATCAAGTGAAAAAACAACAAAAAAACAAACGCGATCGCATAAATATCTTCGAACGTTCGGTATACTTTTAATTTAAAAATGTAACACGCCACCCGAGGGACAACCTTTACGCTTCAAAGGGTACAAAATGCTTTCAAATGGGTATATTTTCTTTTTGTAGGAATTTGGGGCCGCGGTGTCGGATACAGATTTATATTTTGTACAACGCGACAAAAAAACTTCGCGGGCTACACCTTTGAATATTGTAGCGCGTATTATGGAAATGAACACAGGGAATTCGGCCTAAGCAGCGGGCTTTTCGTAGCTAGGACTAATTTATTAGATGCGTAATTTCATATGGCGTTTACATATATAGTCGAAGAGCTCGTATAGAAGAATTTCTACCACCTCTCTTCTCCAGTGGGAACATTTTTAGTTATTGTCAATTTTTTGTAAATTCATTTTTTCTCAAATTGACGCCAAAACAAAGAAAAATCACTTGATTAGATATCGTTTGGGTAACAATTTGTAGGCAATTTCATGAGGAATATTTTTAGTTATTATCAATTTTTTCGTAAACTCACTCAATCTCGATTTATAGATAAAAATATTAAAAAATCTCCAATCCGTCAATTCCGCAGTGCAAATCTGGGGTGAAATTTACCTATTCGCGTTTTTCTCCTCAAAATTGCGTTCAAGGTGAATAATGTTAATAACTCAATATGTTGGAAATTTTACGAGGAATAATTTTAGTTATTACCAATTTTTTCATAAACCTATTACGTCACGATTTACAGACAAAAATAATGAGAAATCTCCCATCTGTCAATTCTACAGAGCAAATCTGGGGTGAAATTTACCCAATCGCGTTTTTATCCTCAAATTTGCGTTCAAGGTGAATAATGTTAAGAACTCAATATGTTGGAAATTTTACGTGGAATATTTTTAGTTATTACCAATTTTTTTGTAAACCTATTACGTCACGACTTACAGACAAAAATATTAAAAAATCTCCCATCTGTCGATTCTGCAGTGCAAATCTGGGGTGAAATTTACTTATTCGCGTTTTTCTCGTTAATGTTGCATCCTATGTGAATAATGCTTATAACTTGATATATAGAAAATTTTACAAGGAATATTTTTAGTTATTACCAATTTTTTTGCAAACCTATTACGTCACGACTTACAGACAAAAATATCGAAAAATCTCCCATCTGTCAATTCTGCAGTATAAATCTGTGGTGAAATTTACTCATTCGCGTTTTTCTCTTCAAATTTGCGTTCAATGTGAATAATGTTAATAACTTAATACGTTGGAAATTTTACAAGTAATAATTTTAGTCATTACCAATTTTTTTGTAAACCTATTGCATCTTGATTTACAGACAAAAATGTTGAAAAATCTCCCATCTGTCAATTCAACAATGTAAATCTGGGGTGAAATTTACCCGTTCGCTTCTTTCTCCAGAAAGTTGCGTTCAAGGTGAATAATATTAATAACTTAATACTTACGAGGGATATTTTCAGTTATTATCGATTTTTCCACAAACTCATTTTTTCATCCTTAACATTCACAAAATTGAACTTCGCTCACCTGTCGATCAAAAAAGCCTCCATTTTACACAAACCCTCAGCATTATTTTTTTGAATTCCACTTCAGTGTTCCCTAGGACTCACCTCCAAAGAAATTACGAGTCCCGTTGAACCGTCAGGGGATGAAAAGCCATGTGGGTTACCCGACAAATACATCATCCTATGAAGATATTCAATACATAGCATACTCGTATCAAGAGAAAACCAGCATAACTGACACGTGCTTTATGAAACTGCAACAAAACGTAACATTTGGGCGCGATATCATTGTATTTGTGATACCCGCGTGAAACCATCTTCAAGCCCCATCTCTAATCTCTCTGTTCAATTAACTAACAACTGTTTTTCTCACCAACAAATCATCTCAGCGGAATCGAGTTGTTTTACGATCGCATTGCGCCACAAGCGTCGCTTTGTTTCGTATTCGCGCGTTGAAATTTTAATTAGCAGCGGGTTTAAACGTTTGTGATAATTCTACGCCAAAATGAACGCGCGCATTGCTGTAGGAAGTTGGAAAAGTTTATCGTATTTTGATATGTTTACTCGTACCTGGGAACTAAGACCGAAAGTTGACTCTGGGAGTCCATTTATACTCGCAAACGGGTGGCAAAAAACTAGCATTAATTTAATTATGAAAAACTCGGTCGTTGCTTATACTTTCTCTTCATTATTTACTATCTACTTATCTTCGTCATCCTTGTCATCTTCGTCATCGTCACTCAGCGAACGAGGAGAAAATTAAATAATGAAATAAATCCGCGCGCCTTTGGAAAACTTGTCAACGTTAAATGAAAATTACTTCGGATTATTATGTTTACCAATTTTATAATATAAAATACTTAACTCGGCGGAATCTTCTTTTTGACGACGGAAAGATTTTGATGTTTTCATTTTTCATCAGTTTACTTATCAGACGATGCGTAAAATTACTTTTAGCTTTATTAAAGATTCGTCTTCATTTTTACGAATATTTTAATTAATTTGCTCGTTTCTTTTTACCCTTTTCTTACGGTGGAACTTTCTTTTTGGACAATTTACACGGCGAAAGAACCCGTAAGGAAGTATAGACGCGAAAAAATGAAAACCTAATCAGGTCGTCTTATGATATTAAATAAATCTTCAGTTTCTTAATTTATTTACTCAATGATGACGCCGCCACTTGCTGTAATCTCAAAGGATAAAAATCATTTTGTATACACAAGATTTTCCACAAAGATAAAACCTTGCTTTGACGTTCAGCTTCATTCGTTGAAATATTCCATTTCGGAGGAGAGTAAATATTCCTGAAATGGTCGTTATTTTGAGACCTGAGGTACTTGGAAGTCTCACAACGGAGGAGTAGGGGATTGAAAATG
Source organism: Maconellicoccus hirsutus (assembly GCA_003261595.1). NCBI lineage: Eukaryota > Metazoa > Arthropoda > Insecta > Hemiptera > Pseudococcidae > Maconellicoccus > Maconellicoccus hirsutus. The sequence continues at coordinate 296 of QBDW01005253.1, read as the reverse complement.
GGCTCAAGATTCGTTTGTGCTCACCCCCTTCTTGGATTACTTCTAAATCAAATTTTGTAGGGCTGACACGTACCCTCTCATTTAGGGGTAAAGAGGAGAAAATCAAATTGATCGATTGTTTCGGTTGCCCTTTGTTTTATCAATTTTCATTTGCACACATCCCATATCCGGCCTGTATCATGGTCAATTTTGATGACACTGGTGGCACCTAGCTCCCCATTTTATGGCAGGGGATGAAATCTGGCTCAACTGCGCTTCCATTGTGCTCGAATACAATTTAGATTAGTATCTACTGA
>QBDW01005252.1:0-14000 GCA_003261595.1 Maconellicoccus hirsutus | reverse complement strand
TCCTTTTAATCTTTGAGCAAATTATTGACAATTGAGATAAATTTATTTCATTCTGAGTGGACTTTTGAATCCATTCTGGAGGCTCCAGCACAATTTTCATTTTCTCCAAAATTTTTAAAAATGTTTTAAAAATCCAAAAATTGAGTTGCCTGATACCATCAAAGTTCCTAGAGTGTTTTAAAAATCCTGGAGAAAGTGGAAATCACGCTGGAACCTCTAGGACATTTTTCAAATGCAAAATTAACTGGGGGGGGGGATGAAATTAAGGGCAAACACATCAAATCAAACGTGACTGGAGGCAAATGATTTTTTTTTTAATTTTGCCATTTTCCTCGATGAGAAATCTGCTCAAAAAATTACCTTCGAGGTGGTTATTTGTGATTTCGCCAAAATTTGGATAATTTGCATGAAAAATGGTCGAGAATAAGTGCAACCATGTTTTCAGCCACGCAATCGCATATGGACGGTTTCCAGAGCATTTTGAAAATCCTGGAAAAAATAGAAATTGTGTTGGAGCCTCCAGCACGGAGTGAAAAAGTGAAATTTCAACTCGATAGATTTAAATTAAAGGAAAAACACATTTTACGTTATTTTCAATCTTTTTCTTAGAAAGAATTCGATATAAAAATTAAAACGTGGACGGGAGGGGAGCGTGAAGCTTAACAAGTTCTTTCAAAAAATCAAATTTTTCTTCAAATCTGACAACGAGACAGATACTACTTTCGGAAACTTTTTAAAATTCTGGAATAGCTGGAAAATCACGGTAAATCAGGACTACGGAGAGGGAAGGGGTTAAGATGCTCCTTGCAAAAATCCAATTCTCCTTCAAATCTAAGGCAGATTCTCCAGGAAAATTTCCAAAATTCCGGAAAAACTAAACTTTCGCTAGAAGCTTCAAAAAATTTAAGAGTTCAATGATAGATAAAAAGGTGCTCAATTTTGAATACGTTAATCAAAAAAATATTTCAATGAACTTGAATTTCAAGTAGTAAACAATACTACTCGACGAAATTGTCATCGATGTGAAAAACCAAATTCAAAACCAAGAAAAAGACCCCAGTCTCATATTGAAATGAAAAACACACCCAGAAGCTGTATTAGCAACATGAAAGCATTATTCATCAAGCTCGTTCGGCGCAAACAACTTCACAATGTACTTCGCCATTTACGCTTCATTCAAAACACCCTACCGGCCCAGCCCTAACGAACGAGGTACCCCATAGAGATATTGATACAGAAGTAATTAACGACTACATCAAATACACCATGTTCGTTTCATGAAAGCTCTATTATTACAAGACTCTGGCACGTAGTTTAATCTTTTTAATTCCGGCCGTCAAATAAGAATCGAAAATTACTCGAAATGATTTTAATTACGAGGCGTTAATATAATTAAAAAGTACCTCGTAGACGAAAAAACGACTAAATATTGAAAACGCAACGTTACACACGAGGTGCGCGAGAATCGCGAAAATAATCTCGTAATTTAAAAGAATCGAGGCTTGAGCTTTTATAGTATTTTAGATTAAAAGCACGCGAAATAATTTCAGTTTAATAAAGTATCGAATTAACGCCGTCATTCTTTTACAGATAGTGTATCTCGCCGAAAGCATTGTCACGCTGATAAAAACCATTTTATTAATTAAACTTTATTCATTACAGTACCTACTTTTTAATTACTTTTGCCAGTTTTCATCTGAAAAGCTAAATCGAGTTAATATTCGTTTTGCCGATTTTATATAGCTTTTAATAATAAAAAATTACGCCGAGTTATTACCCTTATTCAGCATTTTTTTTCATTATTGTTCAACCATTGTACGAAGAATATCGTATCATTAGCGTCACCTGCATTAAAATTAAAATCATTAATTAACGAGTACTTTAACCCGTATTTCTAGCCCTTCGAAGCATCGCAAATGGACATCGAGTTTTTGTATCGAATGCAACATTGTTGCACGATGCGGTTTTATTTATATCGCTAACAAAAACACCAGCGGAGTAATTTAATTAAAATATTTCCAAGGTATTTACAAACACGCCTGACAGCGCGTGATACCACGATATTCAATCGATGAGCAAATTTTTTAAATATTTACTCGGCCGCGATCTCTCATCCGCAGATTTTTCCTGTTTCCGCACAAAACGACGTTGTATACGTCAGGAATCTGTCGCTTTCGCGTTAAATAATTTTACCAACGAAAGTCAAGGTGTTTCGGTACTTTTGAATTTAATTATTCATTCAATTAGTTCAGTCTATGACATTTGACGCTTATAATGCCACCGTCGCAGTTTCCAAGTTTTCACCTTGTTTGCGAGATCAAGCTGTACAAAAATTACGCCTGAAAGTTTCCTTGATTATTTTGACGTTTTCGAACTCCGCCGAAGTCACATATTATGTTACAAGCTTGTGAATGTGTCAAAAGTCTAAGAATTATGAGTTTTCGAGATTCCGTTGAGTATTCGAGTTCATATTGCGGGATCCTTCGGGGAAATGAATTTTGGTATTTTTAAACTTCCATTTTATAAAAATATATTATTTAATATTCAAATGTAACATTTAAAATGAATGAAATAGAATTTTCTCAAATTTTTTGGCTGTCTTTACCCATTCCCTCTCCTCCTTAAAATGATGAAGACGTTTAAAAATAAGGGACAAAAAAATCTGAAAAAATTTTATTTAAAAAAATCGCCAGCTCATTATCTAAATTTTAGCTGATTTGACATGGAATCACCAAAAAGTGGAATATTCAGCAAGGTGGCCGGTCAAAACAACAGGTCGTAAAACCCCGACGAGCAACATCCCTGAACATCTGCCCTCCCCTTGAATTGTATACCACCACTGCATGGGCGGGGCTTGCTTTTTATGAAGTAATCCGACCTATCAGAGCAACTCCTGACCATCTCCCCTGCCCTCGAGCTGTCTACCTCCCTTGTAAGGGCGGAGCTTGTACCTATCAGTGTAATCCTCCAGTGTTACCATTCCCAAAGACGTATACTGTTACAAATTAAAAATTTCTCCAGCCCGTTTAGAAAATCCAGATCCAAGGCAGATTTCCTTCACTGTTGAGATCTTTAGCTACATAAAATGAATCCATTTCCTCATTCTCGTGGCAGGTGTTCTAAAAAACCGATAAGATTTTCGCGTTGAAATACTTAAAAACGCATAGAATCACAGACATATTAGCCTTTGCAATCTAGACAAAATAGATAACTTATGGTACCATAAATCTCATCGCTTAAAACGATATTTCCAGCTAGCGGCAATCCGGCAGGCAGTAACATGGCGAAAAAGACTTCTATTCCGGTATTCGTGGCCTTTTACTAACTACAGTTTACAGTTCCGGCGGTTTTGTGGTCTTGTCTAGGAAAAACCACAAATCATGGATTCATTGTTTATAGCATCCGCCGAATAGGATTACCGACGCGTACTACAAACGTATCAATGATACATTTTTTTTGCATTTACCTCTCCCCTTGTCTAAACGTTTAACGTACACACCTGGTGTTTATGACAGACGTTGTTAAATGGTGCACGTTAGTAGTTTTTTTCACCATACGGCGATTTTCTGGGTAATATGGTTTCAGCGATGATATACGCGTTTCACTATATACGTGATTTGTTAAGATGGGAAATTTCATCCGCAGTTATGAATTTATAATGATATTTGCGGACGATTTAAGCTCGTGCTAGATTTTCGACGACGAGCCGACCTATGAAAAACAAGAATGTGTAAAAAAGTGAATACGTAAAAGGTGACATGATAGCGATTCCCTTTGAAATACCCTTTCGAGCTCCATACGTGGGTTTGTTAACGTTTACATACGGTAACACGTTTTTTTTTTTGTTTATAAAAAGGTGTCATATAAAGCTACGATCATGCGTCATCATAGCTGCCTGCCGGGTTCATTTCTCAATTAATTTTCCCCTTTTTTACGCGATGTAACCAAAGCCAAAACAATAACCCTTCTTTTTTTTTCATTACGCCGGAGACACCGGCACAAGGGTGAGCTCGGAAATAGTTGTAATCGTATTACACGGCTAATTAATCTTCGAAAATGTCGTAAATTTGAAAACACTTAAGGTGTTTTATGGTATCGTTTTTCATTATTGTGTTTAAAAACGTACTCGTTATTGATGGATTTTTTTTTCAACGGTAATATGAGAAAATAAAATGTTTTATTAAATCGATACAGAGGATATGAAATCTCGTTCATATTGAAAGCGTTGACCAAAAAATGCCAGAAATCCTGTCTAGTTAAATTAATAAATAATGTTTTCCGGTAATTCACATTCATCTTGTTACGCAACACACTTTATCTATGAGTAGCAGAGGCTGTAGCCCGGAACGGACTAGATTATTGAAAACAATATATAAATATAAGACTCCAAATGTACAGTGCTGCCAGAAAGAAAGTAGAAAAAATCATCATTACGCATTTCATTTCCATTTGAAAATCTCAAAAAAATCACCACATCACTACTTACGGTATTCATGACTAATTACCTGCAGTTAACTATATTTAGTAATGAATCACCTGAAATTGCTGGCGTATTACTTGTAAATTAACGGTATATACTGGTTCACGTATTACCTTTAAAGTACCAGTAATTATCAGTGTATTCTGTGTAAATTACCAGTAATTACCAGTGTATTATCTGTCAATAATCAGTACTTACCCATATATTATTTGTAAATTACCAGTAATTACCAGTGTATTATCTGTATATTACCGGTAATTACCAATATATTATTTGTAAATTACCAGTAATTACCAGTGTATTATCTGTATATTACCAGTAATTACCAATATATTATTTGTAAATTACCAGTAATTACAAGTGATAGCCTGTAAATTATCTGTAATTACCAGTAATAGTCTGTAAATTACCAGTAATTACCAGCATATTACCAGTAAGTTACCCGTTATTACTGGTAATTACTCGTAAACGACATGTATATTACCTGTAATTACCACAATATCACCTGTAAATTATCAATAATTACCTGAAAATCACCAGTAATAACCTGTACATTACCGGTAATTACAGTAAATTATCTGTAATCACGCATTTTGGCTATTTTTGGTAGTTCAGCTACGTTTTTGGTATTTTTGATACTTTTTAAATGTTTTTTTCGATTATTTGTATTGTGTTGTTATTCTTATTAATAGATCATGTAATTTTTCAAATCGCTTTTTGATGCCCCTCTTGCCGCCCCCTCCCCCCTTTAGACTTCTCTGCACTTGTAATACATTTCGTGCCTGTTTGAGTTTTTTTTTTTTTTTTTTTTCAATAAAAAAGGAGTCAAGAGTAATTATTTGAATAAAATTGGCTTTATTTCGCAATTAAAATTCGACGCGTTTAAAAATTACCCTCTAAAATATGCCTCGACAAAATAATTCGTTTTCAGGTCACAAGAACAATTGATTAAATTTGCAGCCAGAAATTTGGAATTTTTCGCACCGCGACGTTATCTCGCAATAAGCCGTATCTCAGTTTAAATTGAATGGTCATCTTGAACTAGTACATGTTGACGCTATTTCAAATGCGCCATTTTTCCTCTATTCTCTCGCACAATTACGCTGATTGAGTTTTACGAGCGTGCTTTAAAATCGAATTTTATTTCGCGCTATAAATTACTCGATAGTTTCTTGAACCTTTACGACAAAATACTTCTCAAATTCGCCAATCGACTGGTATTCGAAGGCCTATAAACGCGTCACAAAACGATAGCCTTTTCGCGGCGTTATTCCAACCGGACAATTTTACTGCTCACTGGCATCACGCGGGAGATGTTGGTTTGTTCGAAAACAAGGTATTTTTTTTCTTATATCGTCGTCTTATATGCGTCTGTTAATCCAACGGAAGGCTTTCAGATAAATTGCCAATTTATTTGAGTGTCCGGCGTTGTAGCGTTGTTTTTAATTTCCCATACACACCCGGCGGGTCAGTTTTTATCATGGAAGTTTACAAAAACCACGCTTCGCGTCTTCTAAGGAATAAATTGAAATAATAAAAACTCTGCCACGACGTCATCCGACTGGAAACATTTGTTATCGTTTGTCAAAATAATAACGAAATAGAAACTCCACCGTTGCAACCCCCGAGCGCCGAATTTATTTACACGATAAAAGGAAATGAGAAAACTCACTTTGGGCGAAATTAAAATTTAACGTTCTTAAATATTTTTAAACGGGTAATATACGAGATAGTTTTTTTATCTAGTACGTCTGCCGTGGAATTTTTTGAATTTGAACGCGAAATAAGTTTTCACATTGATGAAAATTCGCCTACTTTTTACATCTTCTCTCGTGCACGTGTTCTCGTCGTTTTAACACCCACCAAATGTAAAAGTCAATTTAGATATATCTACCGAATACGCGTCTCTTCATAAACGTCATTACTGGCGGGAGTATTTGGCGAAATTAGTTTTGCACCTTCACGATGTGCGGTTTTAATATGAAATTAGGAAAACCATTTGCCAAATACGAAAACTTTCTCGGTGAAACCCTCGTACATAAACGTTGACATTAAATAGACAAATTTTGATTAATTTTTTATCTAATTTTCGTTTGGTGAAATCACGACGTTTGAAATTAGAGATTGCTCGAGTTACACGGTGACTACTCAAATTTTATTTCACTAGTAAATAAAACGTTCAAGAGTTATTTAATTTGTATTAAATCATGTAATATATGAACCGAGCCATTGGCTCGTTTTTTTTTACATTTCTACTCCGGATACGGAAGTTCCGCTTTCAGAAAATAATCTTGAATAATTCCGGTTTGTTTGTCGAACTTCGTGAAGTTTGGTTGAATTTTCTTCCATTGTAGGATCAATCTAAAATATTGGATTTTTAATAAAATAGCACCAATCAAGTTCTCTTCTAAAATTTTGAAAACCGAACTTTCTGGGAATTCATTGGGGGGAAGGGGGCAAGAAATAGTCCAGAGAAATTAGTCATGGCACAAAATATGTAGCAGAGATATTATAAAGTAACCCAATGACCATGTAAGGGTCCTAACCTTGTTTAGCTTTTCACCTCTTCTACATCATAAATATTTTCCACAGATTGATAATTTCTACAGAATCATCGAAAGTAAAAATGGGCCCAGGACGAATGTTTTGTAACCCTTCCCTTCACTTGTTCCTTACGTGATACTTTTTCATTTTGAGAAATTTGGGCAAATTGTCCACATTATTAAATAATTTGAAATTTCCCATGTCTTTTTACAAAAAACCTACCTTGGGAGTAAATTACCCCCTCCTTCTCTATCTGACCTTTCCAAATTCCTATAATAACAATTTTTAAATCTATTCGCTACCTAATTTAAATACTAAATTTGAATAAAAGCGCAATAAGATTTACTAGGTATGAGTAATTTATTCTCGCAAATACGACAATTTAAAAATGCTAATTTAAAACGAGCTGTTAACGTCATTAACGCCGAAACCATTTGAAATTAATATTCAAAAAGTTACCGAGGGAATTAATTTTTTTTCAAGGAATTAATTCATTATACGTCAAATGAAAAAATGGAAAGCTTTTTGTAGGACAAAAAAAAAGCGTTTTCAATACTTAAACGACATTATTTAATTATATCTATTATTTAAAAAAATGGCCATTGTTATCATAAACCTTGTAAAGGAAGATTACCAATTAACAGCGCTTTTAAAATGACAAAATATTAGGTTTGATAGTTGCGAGCTTCATTGCTCCGAATCTCTTTTTTTTTTCAAGAGTATCCAAACACTAATAATGACTTTTTATTAGATTAAAAATTTTTACAGGTTTTAAATTTTATTAAATCTTGAATTATGGGGAAAATTTTGGAACTTTTTTGAACCCCAAGTTGAGTTGAAAAATTATACATGAATTTAAACTTTCTAAGAGCTGAGGGCTTCTTTGACCATTTCAAATTCTCATAAAGAAATTGAAAATGAAAGTTTAAAATTACGTAAAATTTGTTTAAGAGTTTGAATAAATTTCCTGACTGTATTTTCATATTAAGGTCAATGATTTCAAAATGAGAAAGTAAAAGCTATGAATATCGCTTCATGAATAGATTCCACAATTACAGGCATAGTGTAAGTTCATTTAGGTACCTTTTATTTATATTTATGTTCGTATCGAACGAATTATAGGGAATTGCCGGAGATGAGTTTATTTTAATTTCAACCGCAAATTGGAACACCTAATACTTCAAAGGTATATCTATATTTATACAACATTAAGCGAATTTTGTCGCATGCATTAATAAGTTTCAACAACCTGTAGCACAACGAGAGGGTGATAAACGAAGTATCGCAGTATTGTAATTTTCGCACTCCGAATCCCTTTATATGTTCACTTTCACTCGTTCTCCCTCTCACTTTATGCGACAAAAAGTTGCGTTGAATTTTAATGAAAATTCCTTTAAAAATCATCAACACCTGGAAAACTGGAATTTTTTCTTTACTTCGTTTCCAAAACTATACTAATTTATAGGCTAGAAATATGAATTAAAACGCGACTTTTTCACGTCACGATCCTACAGTTTTATAAATTTTAAAGACAGCTAATTTATATTTATTATACTTCCGCGTTATTAATTTTTTCACCTCTATAAAAGATTGTTTAAAAATTAAAATATTTCTATCAACGTTGCAAATTAAAAATCCAATATTTGAATCTTTATTAAAAACTTTCCCGCGTACCTAACAATTTTTTAAAAGTATAAAACTTTCGCTTCGCTATACTTTTAAAAAACAGCGAAATTTATTTTCTTTTTTAAACAACAAAAACATTCGAAAAGTTTCCCCGTTGTCGTAATTCAATATAATTTCACGAAATATATTCATTTCAACGAAGGACATCATTCACAAGTTGATGAATCTATTACGTTGAAATCCTTTGATTGAGATTTAATGGAGCGTTCATTTTTTCCTTGGAATATTCTCGAGTAATTTTTTATACTTTGCTATTTCTTGCAACGCTTAGGAGTTTTTTTATTGACTAAATTTGATGATTGAGCTGTTTCCACTACGCTTGATTGCTGATTATTAAATAAACGAGGATTGCGGTGAAGAGTAGTTTTGGAGGAATAACGAGATATTATCTTTTTTATTAAATGGCAAAATACTCAGTTCGTTGAAATGAACGTAATTGCTTCTTTTATGGTTAAATATTTAATAGAAATATTATGCGTGTTTTTCATATTGCGCTGTTGAAATAAATGTCAAAGTGGTGGTAAATATTTTGGATTTTTTTTCCTTCATGATGTAGAACTTTTCATTCTTTTTTTGTTTTTATTTGTTTTTACAGACCTTGAGTAAATCTTGTTACTTCCCTGTAACTTCGATACCACATGAAATCAAGAACTAAAAATTCAAATCTCCAATCCCCGTACCTCGTCGCTTTTCTGTAAAAGCTTCGATATTGAAACACGAACACGATATCTACACAGTATCATTACCTTCACTTCTCATTCCAACTCCCTTCAACGTCTAAAATTACACGAGGAAAAAAAATCCATACTTTAAACGCGAAACAAGAAACGCCAAAAAGATGAAAAAAATCTTCTCCGAACGCTGCATACGCATCGATCGTTACAATGTATTTTTTTCACATCCGAATGGAAAATAATTTAACGAGAAAACTCGCCCGAAAGAACTACTGTCAATAAGGAAAATATCATTAGTTGGAAAATACAAGAGAGGAAACGAGCCGATGTATACAATTTACACATCACGTACGCATACATCGAAATAAAGTCATTGTTTGAAATTACTATCTTTGATCTTCCATTTGTCTGTATGGTTACCGATACGTTGAATTTACACAGTTGGCAAACTATCTTTCACCATCGAGCAACCATTAAACGAAAAACTTTTCACCTTAATGTTTTGAAATCCTTGGAAGATTTGCACAACGCGACGCCAACTTTACCTGGTTTCCAATCAGTCAACTACATATAAAATGAGCAACGCTTCCGTTGGCTCTTTGGCTCGTGGAATCGAACAATCGAATATCTCGATTTGGCAAAATAAAGTTAAAAGTTTTCAAAATACCGCATTTCGTGTTGGCAACCAACGCGTATTTTTTCCATCGCCTGCAACATTTTCTCGTTCTTTTGTTGCTAACAAAAAGAACGAAATAGGCTAGCATGTACAATGGAAATGATAACATACGCCGAAATACCACTATACTTACCGATCAACCTTGCGTCATCAATCGAAGATGAACCGTGTAATTTTTTACCCTTTGGAACGTGTTCGATCAAGTGAAAAAACAACAAAAAAACAAACGCGATCGCATAAATATCTTCGAACGTTCGGTATACTTTTAATTTAAAAATGTAACACGCCACCCGAGGGACAACCTTTACGCTTCAAAGGGTACAAAATGCTTTCAAATGGGTATATTTTCTTTTTGTAGGAATTTGGGGCCGCGGTGTCGGATACAGATTTATATTTTGTACAACGCGACAAAAAAACTTCGCGGGCTACACCTTTGAATATTGTAGCGCGTATTATGGAAATGAACACAGGGAATTCGGCCTAAGCAGCGGGCTTTTCGTAGCTAGGACTAATTTATTAGATGCGTAATTTCATATGGCGTTTACATATATAGTCGAAGAGCTCGTATAGAAGAATTTCTACCACCTCTCTTCTCCAGTGGGAACATTTTTAGTTATTGTCAATTTTTTGTAAATTCATTTTTTCTCAAATTGACGCCAAAACAAAGAAAAATCACTTGATTAGATATCGTTTGGGTAACAATTTGTAGGCAATTTCATGAGGAATATTTTTAGTTATTATCAATTTTTTCGTAAACTCACTCAATCTCGATTTATAGATAAAAATATTAAAAAATCTCCAATCCGTCAATTCCGCAGTGCAAATCTGGGGTGAAATTTACCTATTCGCGTTTTTCTCCTCAAATTGCGTTCAAGGTGAATAATGTTAATAACTCAATATGTTGGAAATTTTACGAGGAATAATTTTAGTTATTACCAATTTTTTCATAAACCTATTACGTCACGATTTACAGACAAAAATAATGAGAAATCTCCCATCTGTCAATTCTACAGAGCAAATCTGGGGTGAAATTTACCCAATCGCGTTTTTATCCTCAAATTTGCGTTCAAGGTGAATAATGTTAAGAACTCAATATGTTGGAAATTTTACGTGGAATATTTTTAGTTATTACCAATTTTTTGTAAACCTATTACGTCACGACTTACAGACAAAAATATTAAAAAATCTCCCATCTGTCGATTCTGCAGTGCAAATCTGGGGTGAAATTTACTTATTCGCGTTTTTCTCGTTAATGTTGCATCCTATGTGAATAATGCTTATAACTTGATATATAGAAAATTTTACAAGGAATATTTTTAGTTATTACCAATTTTTTTGCAAACCTATTACGTCACGACTTACAGACAAAAATATCGAAAAATCTCCCATCTGTCAATTCTGCAGTATAAATCTGTGGTGAAATTTACTCATTCGCGTTTTTCTCTTCAAATTTGCGTTCAATGTGAATAATGTTAATAACTTAATACGTTGGAAATTTTACAAGTAATAATTTTAGTCATTACCAATTTTTTTGTAAACCTATTGCATCTTGATTTACAGACAAAAATGTTGAAAAATCTCCCATCTGTCAATTCAACAATGTAAATCTGGGGTGAAATTTACCCGTTCGCTTCTTTCTCCAGAAAGTTGCGTTCAAGGTGAATAATATTAATAACTTAATACTTACGAGGGATATTTTCAGTTATTATCGATTTTTCCACAAACTCATTTTTTCATCCTTAACATTCACAAAATTGAACTTCGCTCACCTGTCGATCAAAAAAGCCTCCATTTTACACAAACCCTCAGCATTATTTTTTTGAATTCCACTTCAGTGTTCCCTAGGACTCACCTCCAAAGAAATTACGAGTCCCGTTGACCGTCAGGGGATGAAAAGCCATGTGGGTTACCCGACAAATACATCATCCTATGAAGATATTCAATACATAGCATACTCGTATCAAGAGAAAACCAGCATAACTGACACGTGCTTTATGAAACTGCAACAAAACGTAACATTTGGGCGCGATATCATTGTATTTGTGATACCCGCGTGAAACCATCTTCAAGCCCCATCTCTAATCTCTCTGTTCAATTAACTAACAACTGTTTTTCTCACCAACAAATCATCTCAGCGGAATCGAGTTGTTTTACGATCGCATTGCGCCACAAGCGTCGCTTTGTTTCGTATTCGCGCGTTGAAATTTTAATTAGCAGCGGGTTTAAACGTTTGTGATAATTCTACGCCAAAATGAACGCGCGCATTGCTGTAGGAAGTTGGAAAAGTTTATCGTATTTTGATATGTTTACTCGTACCTGGGAACTAAGACGAAAGTTGACTCTGGGAGTCCATTTATACTCGCAAACGGGTGGCAAAAAACTAGCATTAATTTAATTATGAAAAACTCGGTCGTTGCTTATACTTTCTCTTCATTATTTACTATCTACTTATCTTCGTCATCCTTGTCATCTTCGTCATCGTCACTCAGCGAACGAGGAGAAAATTAAATAATGAAATAAATCCGCGCGCCTTTGGAAAACTTGTCAACGTTAAATGAAAATTACTTCGGATTATTATGTTTACCAATTTTATAATATAAAATACTTAACTCGGCGGAATCTTCTTTTTGACGACGGAAAGATTTTGATGTTTTCATTTTTCATCAGTTTACTTATCAGACGATGCGTAAAATTACTTTTAGCTTTATTAAAGATTCGTCTTCATTTTTACGAATATTTTAATTAATTTGCTCGTTTCTTTTTACCCTTTTCTTACGGTGGAACTTTCTTTTTGGACAATTTACACGGCGAAAGAACCCGTAAGGAAGTATAGACGCGAAAAAATGAAAACCTAATCAGGTCGTCTTATGATATTAAATAAATCTTCAGTTTCTTAATTTATTTACTCAATGATGACGCCGCCACTTGCTGTAATCTCAAAGGATAAAAATCATTTTGTATACACAAGATTTTCCACAAAGATAAAACCTTGCTTTGACGTTCAGCTTCATTCGTTGAAATATTCCATTTCGGAGGAGAGTAAATATTCCTGAAATGGTCGTTATTTTGAGACCTGAGGTACTTGGAAGTCTCACAACGGAGGAGTAGGGGATTGAAAATGGGCTCAAGATTCGTTTGTGCTCACCCCCTTCTTGGATTACTTCTAAATCAAATTTTGTAGGGCTGACACGTACCCTCTCATTTAGGGGTAAAGAGGAGAAAATCAAATTGATCGATTGTTTCGGTTGCCCTTTGTTTTATCAATTTTCATTTGCACACATCCCATATCCGGCCTGTATCATGGTCAATTTTGATGACACTGGTGGCACCTAGCTCCCCATTTTATGGCAGGTGATGAAATCTGGCTCAACTGCGCTTCCATTGTGCTCGAATACAATTTAGATTAGTATCTACTGAAGTAACCCATTTTTCAAGCTATCTCTGAACCAAAAATAAAACGTAATTGTGTATTGGATCGAAAAACAAGCTAATATCCCCAAGAAAGCCTAAAGATACGCAAAATTACGCTGCTAAATCAATTAACGAAGATTAACTAAAGCTTGTGTACGTTTGAAATTAAATTGAAACGCTTTTCGGGCCACTAATCCATTTTATTTCGACGTGGTAAATTTATCGATATTAAACATTTCGCCTTTCTTTTAACCAATAACACCGAAGGGAGAAAGATGATTTCGAGTAGCGGAATATTTATCCAGTTTATAGGGAACGTGCAAGTTGACTGTGTCGCCGTCTAGACGGTGAGATCCGCAAGTTTTGCCGGAAAATTTAACATAGCGGTATATGGAGGAATTTTGTTTTTCCGCATTAACTCTCGAAGTATTGACACCACAACAATATCTCATAAGATCGTTGGAAAGAGGAAGAAAAATGCCACATTTCGTTTTCTTACGCTATATACCTAGCTAGAATAGTTTCTGAG